>PVKU01004041.1:0-158585 GCA_004027475.1 Anoura caudifer
GGCCAGTGTCTTATGGTGTGAAGAAGCCAAGACCCCCACCCCACCCCCAGCTGTCAACCAGATGGACTGTACCCTGCGAAGGCCCAGGCCTCTGGCCAGCTTGCTCGCTCCTGTCTAGACATCGGGCAAGCGGGAAACATCCTTTCTGTTTTCATTCATAATCCCACGGAAACCTCGTTTGTTCTTAGAGGTTTCCTGTTGCAAACTGGGTGTTTTGGGGAGGTCAGAGTTGTAGCTATTGTATAATTTTAGATATATTTAAGCTACTCAGTGCGTATATATCCAGATAAAATAGCTTTCTGCTTATACAAACAAGCAAAAAGAGTGAATTCTTTTATTTTCTTTCTGAAACTAAGTTGTAAGTAGAGCTGCGGCACCTGAGAGACCGTCGAGTGACGCCTTGCGGAGACTGAATGGAGATGGGGTTCTGCCCTTTGCAAAGCCACTGGTTTCCAGGGCGCTCCCCGTGGGTGCTGAGTGAATAAAGATCGAGTGGAACGCATCCAATTGAACAATGGTAAACTTCAGAGAAAAATGTAAAGGCCTGCATCCACCTTCTGGAAATTAATTGTACAGAAGCACAGGTGCCTGAGGCCAGCGTGAAGTTCTGTGGGTAAGCCCTGGGAGCGGTGTGAGCCGTGAGTACGGCTCAGCCGAGCAGGCCCCGGGGCAGGTGGGGTGGTTAATGCCGACAGGGTACCTGGTCCCACGGCCCGCGGGGCTGCAGGCGGGGGCCGGCCAGCGAAGTGACTGGCCGTGTCCTGAGTGTGGACAGCATGGTCATCCGGAAGGCGCCACTCACTTCTGCTGATAGGGACCACAGCGGGTTTTTCGGGGGAAACTGGAATTCTGGGTATTCTTCTGACAACTTAAAAAGTCTGGCTAACAGTTGCCGTTTCTTGAGCCCAAACAACACACCTTGGCCCACTTTAGCCGACCGGCCGCCAGGGAGCAGGCGCACCTTCAGTTATGTGGGTGGCGGCCAGTCCCCCGTGGGGCGCACTGTCCTGTGCCGAGGCCTCAGGGAGTAGGGCAGTGCCATCGAGGGGGCGGGGGTGGGGGTGTTGGGCGACCTGGAGCCCAGGTCGTCCAGTAGGTGAGGACGCCATTCCGGCACTTTGCCACTCAGGCATGGCACCCTCGCATTGGCCAACAGAATTTTATTTTTTATTTTTTTAACTTTTTAAAAAGAATTTTAATTTGGAAACATAATGAGTATAATTAAGCATGAAATAATTTCATTCTTTTTTTTTTTTTTTAAAGATTTTTATCTTTAGAGAGAGGGGAAGGGAGGGCGATAGAGAGAGAAGCATCAGTCAGTCACCTCTCACGCGCCCCCTACTGGGGATCTGGCCCGCAACCCAGGCCTGTGCCCTGACTGGGAATCGAACCAGTGACCTTTCAGTTTGCAGGATGATGCGCAACCCACTGAGCCCCACCAGCCAGGGCCAGAATTTTAAGTTAAATTTTATCCGATTAGTTCTTTTCACTCAGAAGGTTACATCTTGGAATAACTTTGAGAGGTAGCGCCCCGCTGCAGGGGAGGCCGTGGGCGCACACGACCGCCCCCTCACTCCTTCAGCAGGCCCGCTGTTCCCATGGCCGTTGGTCTGGGTCGTCAAGGCTCTCTTTGGGGTGTGACATTATAAACCACGAGTCTAGCTAGCAGGGAAGGAAGGAATGTTTGGAAAGGTCTTGATTACCTTTTCAGTGTTTACAATTTTTTTGAGATTTTATTTATTTTTTAGAAAGAGGAAAGGAGGGAGAAAGAGGGAGCGAAAACATCAATGTGTCGTTGCCTCTTGCACACCCCGCACTGGGGACCTGGTCTGCAACCCAGGCACATGCCTTGACTAGGAATCGAACCGGCGAGTCTTTGATTCTCAAGTTGGCACTCAACCACTGAGCCGCACCAGTCAGGGCCAACTGTTCAGTTTAAGAGTGTGTGTTGCGGTGTTTTGGCCAGAACGCTTTATCTTGTGTTAGCCGTTCAGGCTGTGGGGTTTGCGTTTAATCTGCAGTGTGCTCCGCCGTGAGAGCTGGCACGCCTTCCTCGCGCAGGGGCGGCACAGCTGTTCGTGTCAGCTACAAACCGAGAATAGCAGTGACGGGGGTTTTCGGTGTCTGAGTGGAGCCGAGAGGATGGAGGGGGAGAGCGCAGGGTGGGGCACCCTCAGCCGGCACTGAGTGTCTCTGGGGACAGCTGAGGGGCCCCGGCTGTGGACCGTGGCCCTGGTCCCTGCATGTGCGCTGTAGCCGGAGACTAGTTTCGTCTCCTTTTGTTCCTGGAAAATATTTTTAAAGCCACAGTTTACCAAGGGAAATGCTGGTAAATTTCACTCTACCACATTGAGCTTCAGCCTCCCCCTAGGTTTGAGTGGAAATTGTGATAAACCAGTCAAAACTCAAGAGTAGAATTTTGGGCACTGTCGATCCATATCCTCGGTAGAAGTTTTGATGTGGATTGGAAGGATTCCTTCTAAAGGGCCAGGTTTTTCTTTTAAGGTCCGGGAAAGACAAAGTAATGGAGGAGAAATACGCTGTTCCAAGATTTTTGGCATCAGCTCAAGAGTTTTACCACATGGGACTGGAAAGTAATTTATGAAACAACTTTGTTAGGTATATGGCCTTTGGTAGAAAACACTGGTAGATTTTGGAAAATCCTTCTGGGAACGTTGAAGGTGGAAGGATGTTGGGACTCTTTCAGCAAAGCTATCCAAAAAATTAGACTGGAGCAATGCGGGGGGCTGGTCTTGAGCTGTTTTCCCTTTTGCGTTGATTTTATTGAAAGTAGGAACCTCTGGGAAATATTGGGGATATTAAACTACTTTTCCCTCCTTTTTGTCCCTGACTCCAGATTTGGTAAATGCCTGGGGTTGGAGTTAGGTTCTTGTCGCATGACGCGGGGAGGCAGTGGAGGCCAGGGGCCTGCTCTGGAGGGGTGTCCTGGGTTAGTGGACCGGTCGAGCGGCGGCAGGGCGAGGTCCGCAAGGAACGCCCAGTGTTCTGTGCATCTCCGCGGCTTCATGGCTGGTGGGGGCGGGCAGGGGGCCAGGATCAAAGTCGACACCCGTTTCTGAAGCTGGGGACCAGGAGACTAGGCCGCAGGGGCGCAGAGGACAAGCCTTTGACAAAGTGGCATCGTTCTGGGAATCAGTGTGGGTTTGGGAAGTTTTAGTCTACGGTGAACGTTGGGACTTCGGGAACGTGTCTGAAAAGGAAAGCTGGTACCACTTCAGATACGGGGAGTGGAGGAAGCAGAGGGTCCGTGGACGTTGCGCGTTGAGCCTGTGGCGTGGGCAGGGGTGCTGTGGGGTCCTGGGGAGATGCGGAGGTGCCTACGAGCTGGTTCTGGAGCTTCCCGGCCACGGGGAAGGGCAAGCCCGACAGTTGCTGACGGCACGTAAATGAGCATCTGAAGAGAGATGTGTAGGAATTCATTGGGATAAAGCTCCTGCGACAGAGAGTCCCAGCAATGTCGGCAGCTTAAAGCTAACAGAAGCTGATTTGTCTCACGTGACAGCTTGGATGTGAGTTGTCCAGATCGCCGGATAGCTCTGCTCCGCTGGTCCCACAGAGTCCTGTGTTCCTTCCAACACCTCCTCCTGCCCGGTGGCGGCAGGGCAGTAGGTGGGGCCTTACCTCCGGCCTGCTTAATGCTGGTTGGCCGCGGGCCACGGCCCTTAGGGTTGCCTGCGGGTCCCCTGCAGCATTTGCCGACACGGGCCACTGGGCCGGCGACCAGGGTTTCTGACTCAGTAGGTCCCCGCCGGGGCTGGGTCATACGTGAGTGTGACTGGGCTCTGGGGCTCATGCTTCGAGAATGTGGAGCCTTCCAGTCATCCGGCAGGCAGGACGGGGGCAGGACCCCCGTGGTCACAGCTGTTGGCCAGAAGTGGCCCATACACAGCACTTCAACTCACATTCCTTTTGCCGGGGCTTTGTCACATGGCTGCAAGGAGGTGGGTGGGGGTGGCTGGTCAATGCCTTCTCTCTGGGGCCGTGCCCAGCCCCAGCTCTGTGGGGTGGGAGGGTGGGGTGGGCTCCACCGCAGGCTGGAACCATCTGGGGAGAGAGCTGCAACTTGGGGTTGGATTGGTCAGGGCACAGTCAGGTTGGAGCCCAAATCTGGGAGGTTACATGTACGGTGGCTCAGCAAGAGTGCAGTTGCTAGCGGAGGAACCAGTTTGCAAGGGCGAGCGGGGCAGGCTCGCCCCCTCGGCAAATACAGGTGGGTGGCGGGGGCGAGCTGGGGCGCGGCCATGTGTGGCAGAGATCAGAGGGCAGATGGGCAGGGCCTGATGGCACAGCTGATGAAAAGGCAGAGGTGTTTCATACGTGAGGAGTCTGGTGGTTAAGACCAGGGGTTCCGGGCTCAGCTCAGGTTCAGGCTGTGGTTCTGCCACTTAGCACCACTTTCGAGCTGCATGGGCCGCCGGAGCCTGGCCCCTCTGTGTCACAGAGCACTCTGCGCATGTCCGTGGTCACCGGCCTGGCACCGGTGCTGCGAGCTGCTCTGGGGCAGTGAAACCACCTCTGGGCACTCTGGTGGGTGCTGGCAGGGCCCCTCTCCGCACGCTGCTTGGTGGAGAGCTTGCTCCTTCGGAGGCAGCCAGTTCCATTTCTGGACTGCGGTGGCCCTTAGCCCACTTCCCCACGGCCACCTCCTCGACCACTGGAGACATGCCCTTCTTTCTTCACGTGGCTGGTGTGTGAACAGTGGCACTTTAGTGACTTGGGTGTGAGCACTCTGAGTCTTCAGTGTGGAATTCACAGGCTTGCACGCGAGCGTCCCCAGCGTTCCTGGGGTGGGAAGGCGTGTGGGAAGGTTGGTGTCCACGTCCCGCCCTCTGTAGAGCATCGCGGTGTTGGCGTGCGCCATCTGAAGGTCCACCTTTGTCTCCATTGTGTGCTCGTGCACACAGAAATAAAGAGGTACCGATTCAGTCCCGAGCATCCTCTGTAAGAAGGACGGTTGAGACAATGGAAGGAACCACCAGGTGCGCCCCGAGCACCGTTTTCACTGGCGTGGAGGACGCACTGTGCTCCACCGGCTGATTGTGGGTTCGGTGTGAGACAAAGAGCGTGCCCAAGGCCACGTGGCGTGCCGCCGGAGGTGGTGTGGGGACGGGCCTGCCGGCTCCTGTCTTGGGTCGGGCGTTGAGCGGCTGGGTGCTGAAGTCAACACTGAGCAGGGCTGAGTGCCGGCTGGGCCGGTCTCAGCGTCTGGAGTCCCTGGTTCTGGCAGGCGGGTTTCCCTCCGCGGGTTCGAACCAGCGGGGGTCCTCTTCTCGAGATGTGTCTGTGAAGACCGTTTCTCCAGTCGGTCAGTGAGAACAAAGTGTGTCTCAGGGAACTCAGTTCTTTTTCAAGCTTTGCTTTGCCCCTCACACGTCTGGCATGTCGGTGTGCAGCGTGCGGTTCATCGCAGATGCCGCTGCATCCTGCGTTTGGGTGTCGCTCCCGGTCAGGCCGAGGGGGCAGGGCCCCCCCCCCCCCCGGTTCCGCTCACGTCGCTGGCACAAGACACTCGGCGTTCCCAAGCAGAGTTTTTTCATCAATAAAGGTCACTGTCATGACTTAATGGAACTGCATAAAAATGGAATGCAGTTCTTAAAGGTTACTTTGTTTTAAGGTAGTACGCGGAACAGTTTTGCAAGTAATGAGATTATGGAATAATCTAATCTCCTTAGACCTTAAAAAATGTTGTAGCTTTGGCTCAGAGCCTGTAATGTTCATTAAACAAAATTGGGCGATTGCTGAGTATAAAATTTTTGTGATCTTCTGTTTTTACTTTTTGAGAGTCATCGCCAGTTCTGTTTAATGGCTTTCCAAAACCCACCCATCATTTGGACGTGTTGCTGCTTAATTACTCCTCGGTCGTGTATGATTTTTGCTGATTTCGCAGTGAAGTTCCTCATTCGTACGTTGGACACATACACCTGATTAGTTCTTCAAGGGGCGGGGGGTGGGGGCTTGAGTCTGAAACAAGATGTAAAATCACTGTTTTTTTAACAACTCTGAGAATGTTTCCTTTTTTCCTTAAATTATTACTTGTTTATTTTCTCCTTTACGCTTTCTCTTCTCTTATTTCTTCATCCTTACACCCTTTAGATTTCAGGGGTGCCCAGCCTACGAGTCGCATGCAGCCCCACCCAAAACTGTAAGCGTACTTAAACCTTTTGTTTGCTCATCAGTTTTCGTTATTAGTGTTTGTGCATTTTATGTGTGGCCCAAGACAACTCTTCTTTCAGTGTGGTCCAGAGACGCCGGGAGGGTTGCCCCGTCTCGTTCTCCGGCACCCAAAGGTTCACGCAGAGGAAAGCTGCCTGTGCTCCCGGCCAGGGCGGGTCAGTCCCAGCTGCCCCCACGCCCTGTGCCTTTACCACGGGGTGGGGTGGGGGGGGCCTGCAGCACACGGCTGCTGTAAGTGTCCCTTTCCTGGCCTGTTTCCCCCACTAGACTGAGCTCTTAGCGCAGGCCTGGGTCTGCCTCATCCCCCCCGTGGGTGGGGGTGCCCACCCTGCCGGCCCTTCTCAGATGCTGGCGTTGCATGCAAGTTGATGGCGATAAGGCTTCCGAATCTTAGAAAAACTAATTTTTAAGCCTCCAAACCAGTTGGAAGTCCGCCAGCAGGGTTTTCCTCCCTCTTTTTAAACAAATCAGTTGCCTAAAAGCGATTGCGGAATTTCGCTGTTAAGCTCACCCTTTCCGGGTTCTCCCTGTGGTTGGTTTGGTGCCGGGAGAGGCAGACTCACTGTGAAAAGGACCCGCCGCTGCGTCGGGGACACAGGACGCTGGACAGGACGCTCAGGGCTGGGCGTCTGCTGCCTCATGCGCAGGGTCACCCGAGCCACTTGACACAAGGTGTTGCTGAGCAGACCCTCGCGTTTGTCCTTCGTCCTGTCGGCTGGCTACCACGTGAGAGGAGGAGGGACAACCGCACGCTCCCTCCCGCGGTTTTTCTGCTGCGGGGGGAGGAGAAACAGACAGCGCCGTGCTGCTTTTGGGGGAATGTTGTGGAGAAGGGCAGACAGACACCCAGTGCCGAGTGCTCGGCCTGTTCCTGTCAGCGGTCACAACGGCCCTGCCAGCCTCTCTGACCCCGCGTCCCGCAGTTTCTTCTCGCCGTCACCTGCACGGGCCTCCTCACCGTTCCTTGGATGTTTTCAGCATGTTCCTGCCTCTGGGCCTTTGCACTTGACATTCCTGCTCCCTGGCTGGCTGGTGGCTTCCTCCCTTCACTTCATGCAGCTTCCTGCTCCGGCGGTCGCGGCGGCCCTGTTGGGTGTCCCCTTCCAACACTGGAACCCCCTGTCAGGGGGCTCTTCTGGTCCCGTTTTTAAATGTTGACCTTCCGTTATGTTACACACCTCACTGCTACACGTTCTTGTGCATTGTCTGTTTCTCTCACTAAAATACAGTCTCCATGGGAGCAGGGGCGTTGCTTTCTGCACTGACCAGGCCTGGGCCCTGGAACGGTGCCTGGCACGTGGCAGGTGCTCAGCAGACATTTGTCACTTGTGTGAATAAACTGTGAACCTGGTGACGGTTTCTGTTTTTTTAGGTTCCATTTCTTTAAGCTAACTAGATGTACGTTATCAGCAGCCAGCGAATGGTAAAACGGGCGATGTGTTTTAGTTCTAACTTCTGTTTCTGTTTTTGTGGTTCAATTTAAGATTAATCAATATCAGCTTGGGAACCTGGTTTTCTCCTGTTTGCGAGGCAGTGGTTTCCAACGGCGATGGTAGGGAATCCGGAACTTGTCTCGGGTCCCTCGTGGGTAAAATGGAGGCCGTGGCAGCGTTGGCGGCTCAGGGTCCTGGGGTTAACAACCTGCCCTCGCCAGGTCTGGACCTGGCTGGGAGGGGGACGTTGAGTCTGGCGGACACGGGTCTGATCATCAGCCTTCCGGGTCCAAGCTGCGTCGGATGGTGGGCCTCGGATGTGCTGCCACCTGGAGTTCCTGAGGACTGTCCCCGAGTTACTGTCACTCCCCCAGCACCGGCAGAGCCCCGCGTCTGCAGCTCTAAGGAGGGCCCGGAGGCTTAGTGAGTGATGTTGCGCCTCCTCCCTTGGGGGCGGGGGGAGGGGGTCACAGGAGAAGAAACACGAGACCCAGGAGGGTCCCTAACAAATAGTACCTGTTGTGTGGAGGCCTCCGCAGGACCTTTGCTCCGCGGAGGGTGAGGGTGTGGGAGGAGTGCTCGGTAACGGCCAGCCTTTGCCACTGCCACCGCTCCCGTGCATGCTGCTGCTCACCGCAGGTGGCCCGCCCCGCCGTGCCCGTGTTCCTGCGTGCTCCCTGGACCGGACCGGGAGCTCCTGGGGAGGGACTGCCCATTGTCTCCCCTACTAACGAATCACCGACCTCAGTGCTGACCTGGGCGGCGTTGGTGCGGAGCGGTCACTGGAAATGTGCGAGGAGGACGTCCAGTGGGGAGGGTGCGGGCTGTGCAGTCGGGACACAGGGCTGCGCTCTTCTGTCTTTTTAGAGGAGGGGACATGAAAAGTGGGCACCAAAAAAGGGAAGTGGAGACAGATCTTTTTAAAGATTTTTCGACAGTGGTAGTTAGCTCGGTTTCTGCTCCAGCGGTGAGCCTGGCTGAGCCCAGCAGCACACGCCCTGGACGCTTGGTCGCGCTGGGCTGGGCAGTGCTTCCTTTCTCCTCGGCGCGGGCGGTGGTGAGGGGGTCAGGCCCCTGCACAGAGGTGGGGACCTACGAATATTAATATTAGGGTGTGTTTTCTCACTAATAGGTAAAGGCAAGGGGGAGAAATTAACATGGAAAAAGTATAGTGAAGCCTTTTTGGGGTAAAAGCACATGAATATGAAAAGTTAGCATTTTGTGGAAGAGCGTGTGCGCCCCTAAAATTTAAGAACATGGTTAGGCCCTCGTCCTCGGCAGGCGCTGTCACTGGACAGTGGTGAGCTGCTCCCTGCCCCCCTGCTCCGCGAGGCGTCCCTGGTCGGAGCTCCCGCAGGTCCTGTGCCCTGACCGCAGTCCCTGTCACCTGGTCTCTGGCTGAGCAACAGGTGGGAGCTGGAGCGCTGCCCCGCCCCTTTCAGTGGGGAGAGCGGAACCTGTTTTACCACGGAGACGGCCTTCCTCCTTCTCCGCCCTGGGGCTTCCCTGGTCTTTTCCGGCCATGATTTCCCTTGCAAACTAAAATGTCACCTGGCAGACACCCACCCGAGGTGGAGGTGCGCTCTGACTGCTGAGGCATGGAGCCGTTACTGGTCAGCGTGCGCTGTGGCTGGTGGGAGAAGTAGGACGTGAGTCTGTTCTTTCCGCTGAGTGTCGGCCTCGTTCTCATTCCAGGAAATTCAGAGGGTCTCCCACCTTCCTGGATGTCCTTAAATTTCATCTCGCGTGGGTATTTGGGAAGTTCTCTCAGTTCGAAGGCTCGTGTTCTTCAGCACTGGGGAGTCCTCTGGAATTCTTTCTCAGCCAACTGCTTGCCTCCCCTGTCCTTGTTGCTGTCCTTTCCTCCCTGGAACTCCCGCCGTTGTTGGGTGCTGACATCTCAGATGAATTCTCCCTCTGTTCTCTGTGGCACCCACGTCTTCGGAGACTTTTCTCGGCTGTATATTTCAACCTGGAGTAGGTTTTATTTTCCAAAAATGGTCACAGCAGTACTTTCGGTATTCGTCACTCCCTACCAAGGGAGGAATGTTTTCCCCTTGCCCTTGAACCTGGACGGGTTTATGACTGCCTGACGGCTGCAGTGAACGATGAAGTGGGAGCGAGTGGGAGTGGGACTCCGTGGCCTGTGGATTGACTGGTTAGCAGGCTACAGCTTTCCACTGGGGGGTGCGGCTCTGTTCCCCCCCCCCCCGTGCTTGTCCTTGAAACCCAGTCTCAACCTTAACAGTAAAATAGCCAGTTATTTTACCAGCAATCTGAGTTCATTAGGGTTTAGCAGAGGAATCGGCAATTTGGCACGTGCAAACTATGGTGAACTAGAGGCAGGTGCAGGGAACAAAGGAGGGGAGCCTGGGGAGGGGCCATTACCAGCGAAGGGCGCCCCCTCCTGTTGGGGCAGTGAGCGTTGGGGTGGTGGTGGCCTCTCATTGGCTGGATTGGGGCTGGGTGAGGGGAAACCCCTTCCCTCCTGCTGGGGAGTAACGTAAGCTTCCTTCTACCCAGAACTGCGACCTACTACGCTGCAGCAGGTGCGGCGTGCGCAAGAGCTCCTCCCCCTGGGCTTCCCCATGCCACCCTGAGTGAGGTTTCCCTTTGTTCATGCTCACCCCAGCCGCCATGTCGTGGGGAAGCCCAGGGCACCCAGAGGGGCCGTGCAGGTGTTTCAACCTGCAGCCCCAGCTCGGGTCTCAGCTCAGCCAGCCTCAGCTGTCGGCACGTGATGAGCCTTTGCATAAATTCAGTGCGCGGCCGACTCCGAGCAGAGCAGGATGCTTCTCCCTGCCCGACTGTGATCACAGTGCAGGTTCAAGAGCAAAAGGAATGTTGTTTTAAGCCACCAAGTTCAAGGGTAATTTATACATTATCAGATTTCTCGTTTTGGCAGTCATGTTTTTAAAAACGTTTATTGAATTGTAACATGCAATGAAACGCAGAGACTGAAGTGCTGGTTTGATTAGTTTTGAACGCTGGTGATTCGGTTGCGGTTCCTTGTGTACGTGTTTGCCTTTCTTGTTAGATTCCAAAGTCACCCGGGCCACCCTGGGACCGACACGTGTCTTCATTTCTTACGCTTTGCCCGTAAGATGCTCTACATATTTTTGTTGAATTAGAGATACTTGAAAGTTTTTACACTGTAAGAAGCTTTGTAGATGTGAGTAGTTATTAATATCAAAAATATTTATTTTTCAGCTCTGACCAGTGTGGTCCAGTTGGTTGGATATTGAGCCTCAAAGCAAAAGGTTGCTGGTTCAATTCCCAGTCAGAGCACATGGCTAGGTTGTGGGTTTGGTCCCCTTTGAGGCCTGTATGAGAGACAGCTAATTGATACATGTTTCTCTCATCGATGTTTCTCTCCCACTTTTCCCCTCTTCCTCTCTCTCTAAAAGGAAGGTATTTTTTTCTGGCCTAAATTGTTTGTTAGGTGAGAGTTTCACGAACATGACACATTAGCAGTAACGGTGGAGGTGGAGAGTATTGCGCCCTCTCCAGGCTGCACGGCGGGGACCGCCAGCCGTGTGGGGGCACTTGGGGCCCTTTCCAAGGCCACGGCTCTCAGCCCGCCGATGTCGGCCCTCACATCTCCCTGTGCTTGTGACCGGCCTGGTGGTCCACTGGGTGGCGGGATTCCTCCCGACAGCCTCATGGAATGAACGGGTCATGAGGAAAACCTCAAAGCATCCGTGCGTGGAACCTGCACCAACCCCGTAAGAACCCAGGACTCGCAGAGCCCTGCAGCGGCGCCCAGCTCGCTCCTCCGTGGCAGACCCAGGGCTTCGGGTGAACCGCAGCCTGTCCGCACCGTGAGGGACAGGCCTGCCATCGGTCACACCCTCAGGAACAGGCGTTCGTGGTTGTCACGGCCACGTGAATACGATGTTGGTGATACAGCCTCGCTCAGCCCTGTGTCCCAGCCTGCGCACCGCATTAGGCCTGGCGGGGTGGAGGCGGTTCTGCCAGCAGCGCCCTGAGAGGGACACGCGTCACATCGGACACGTGGCTTCCTCCGCGGCTCCTGGATGTGCTTGTGAGCGTCCGTCTTGGCTTACCTGATGGCCGCGGCCGGAAGGAATGAGAGAACAGTTTTTAAAATATTTATTTTTCAGATGTACTTTTTGCTTGGTTAAAATGCTCTTCTGTTCCTGCGGGGCAGAAACAGTGCTGAGGACCTGGTGGGAGGCATTTTGCTCGTATTGAGTCTGTTTCCAAGGACAATTGAACAACAACGTCCAGCTGATCCTCTCCTTGCGGCGCGAGGAAGCGCGTGGGGCCGTCGGCCTCGGGCAGGGACGCCTTTGGGCGTCTGCGCCATGGTCTGTCCGTGCCCGAGGCTCCTGAAGCAGTGGCTCTGCTCCGCGGTTGTGTTGTGTGTTTTTTTTTTGCAAGTCCTAATGTCAAATGGGTTTTTATTTGTACATTTTTAGACATAGTTTCCTTTAGATTTTATGAGAATACTTTATAAGGGTGAAGTGGAGATCGTTCTTGAGGCTTTACATGCCGTGAAAGAGTTTTATCTGCAGTCTTTTACGTCGTCGTTTTTCTAGGGCGAAAGGAGTGTTGAGGGAGAGGCAAGAGCCGTTGCCAGCACGGGTTTCGTTTCCGCAGGCGAAGGGCGGAGTTGTTCCTAGCGAGTTATGGGGGCTGTGAAGCTGACAATGGTGGGCTTGGGAGTGAGTGCCCCCCTCGCCGCTTTCTGAAGGCTGCTTCCTCTGTTGTCAGCCGTGATGTCCTTCGTCCCTTCTGAGCCGTCCTTGAGAACCACCAGAGCTGGGACGTTTGGTTCCCGCTGCATCCCACGGGGTGGCTGCAGGCACGCAGCGTCCCCTCGACTCCTCGCCGGAGTGGGCGCAAACCCGCTGGGAGAGGACGCGTCCCACCAGGCCCTCAGGGACCCCGGGGACCTTGGGAGAAACCCCACTCTTGTTTTCTCCCAGTTGCAGGCTGGCCCACGTCACTCAGCAGGTCTCTCCCCTCGCAGGCCGGGTGCCGTGCCTTCTACTCCCTGTCTGACCTGTGTCCGCCCCGTCCTTCCAGGCGTCCCTCAGGCCTTCTCCTGAGCTGGGTGCCCCCTGTCCCTGCCAAGTGTCAGGCATGCTGGCTGCCACTTCGGGCCGGAGGCTGTCATCCCGGGAAGGCCCCTGGTTTCTGTTTGTGCTGCTTTTGTAGAACAGAAGGTCTTGATTTTACACGGTGTTTTGGTCCTGAGAATTTTTAGGTGATATCACATGAAAAATTTCCATCTGCCATGGCTGGTGTAGCTCAGTGGATTGAGCGTGGGCTGCGAATCAAGGGGTCGCTGGTTCGATTCCCAGTCAGGGCACATGCCTGGGTTGCGGGCCAGGTCCCCACTGGGGGCCGTGTGAGAGGCAGCCACACATTGATGTTTCTCTCCCTCTCTTTCTCCCTCCCTTACTCTCTCTCTAAAAATAAATAAATGTAATTAAAAAAAATTTCCATCTGTGTTGCTAACATGGCATTTTCATTTCCCTTCGCAGGTCAACTTCGTGGTGGGCCAGCTCTCTGCCTTGCTGGCAGCTGTCTGGTTCCGAACCTACCTGCATTCAAGCAAAACGAGCTCTTTTATAAGACATGTCGTCGCTACCCTTTTGGGCCTTTATCTTGCACTTTTTTGCTTTGGATGGTAAGTATTTTTATTTGAAGACTTTGGACATCTTTGTGAATGGAGTGTGTAGAAAGATACATGCTGTAGGGTTTTGTGCTTATATTTACTTATAATGTTTTACAATTTTTACTTTAATAGAAAAAACAAAGAGTGAAGAATGGGCTCTGCCTCTTCAGTTGGGGCACAGGGCATGCCACTATTTATAATTTATGAAAAAGGACAGATGAAGGATGGAGACATTTTATTCCATCATGAGTAGTTCTTTTCACCTATTTTGCAGATGTTTTATGCCAAGACAAAGAAACCATTTAAAATAGTTTTTAAAAAAAATTTTATTTCTGGGCAGGTGACTGTTTCGAGTCCGGTAAAGCCCATTGGTGGAACTGTGTTACCATGTTTTAGAGTCTGCCGTTAGCGAGAAGAGGCATTCCGTTTGTGTTGGTGGGGGGAATTATTTTTGATGGAAAGCTCTTATTCATGACCCTTCGGATGTTCCGTGGGTGTCTCCTCTGGGCTGCCCCAAGGGTTTGCATCCAGAGGTGCCACCTCACTGCCGGTGCCAGTGACTGGCTGTGCGACAGAAGCATTAGGAGCAGGGGCCCTCGGTGGAAGGGATGCTCGGTGGTTTCCTCTGCATCTCCCTTGCCAGGGAGCTGGGCTGCCGGCCGCTGGCTCCCATGAGCGTGGACCAGCCGTCTGGGCCCGCTCTTTCCGCAGGCTCTGCTTTGAGATCGAAGTTCCCCGAGAGCCCAGAAATGCACCCCCTGCCCCGGGGGTTCAGTCGCTTCTCTTGAGGGGGAGCATGTGTAGGACTTGGGCAGCGCCTCTGCGTTCCTTCCAGGCTGCTGTTTCTGATTCTTGCGAGCGTGGGAATAGACGCAACTTCATCTGTTTTTTGTTTTTTTTTTTTTTTGCCTCTGGCAATAGCGATGTTTCCTAGAAAACCTATGAAAATCAGTCAGTCTCTCCCATGTTGCCCGGTGACCAGTCTTCTGATAGACGCTGTGTGCGTCGTCCTCAGATTTGAGCGTGATCTCTTGTCACGAGTGTGTGTATGTGATACCATCTTTCCCGTAAGTCAGCCGAGCGGCCCGGCACCGAGGAACGGGCCAGAGTCACACATGGTGGCTCTGCTCTTCACTCAGCTTTTGTCGAATGCAGGTTCACTCGGAGCAGAACATCAACACACATTGATATCCTGGTCACACTCTGACAGTGTAAGAGGAATGGAACACACACACACACACACACACAGAGCCATCAGTGGGGGATAATGAACCCGGGTCCCAGAGTCTCGGTCTGCGGGTCCGGGAGACAGCACGGTGGGAAGGAGTCGTCAGCCTCTCACTAGGAAGGGTCTCTGGAGCCAGGTGGGCAGCAGGGCAGACGGCGTCCCCAGTCCTGCAGTCAGAGCCTCCGGTGGCCGATGCCAAGGGAGACAGGCCAGCATGGCGTGGAGCAGCCCTCCAGGGTGTGGAGCTTGGCGGTCTCTGCAGTGGTCTGGGGCCTGCCTCGGTTATGCCCTGGAGAGTGGTGCACCCCACCCTTCTGGGTCTCTTGATAAGTGTTGTGGCTCCCTGATGGCAAGTGGGGACTTGCCCCAGGAGCCCGTCTGTGGGTGGTCCTGCTCTGCAGACACGGCTGTTCCGACCACGTGGGCAGATACCTTGGGTGTGCCTCCTTGCCAGATGTGTCTAGAGTGACTTACGTGGTTTCCCTCTTGAACCAAAGTGTCACGCTGCCTGGCAGCCGTCTTGGTGGACATGAGAGACTCCAGTTTGTTTTATTTACTTCATGCCGTCCTGACTGGACCAGTGCCCCTTTATTGGTCCTGCTCTCCACATCTCTTCGTTCAGAGCAAATACGGTCTTTTCCGCCTCCTTGGTAGCACCAAATGTATATCATCAGAATGTTCTGAGGTTTTGCAGGTGATTCTGTGTAAAATTCTTCTAATATATCCTGACACGGGGTAATGTATGCATGTGTGTGCCTGCATGCGCTTTAACTTTTTATTATGGCACTTTTTAAATACAAAAGTAACGGAATAATGAGGTGGACCCTCATATTCCCACTGCTCAGCTTTAACAGTTATTGAAATTCCACCATTCCTATTTTACCCTTTCCTGAACTTACTTTTCCGGAGCACATCTTAGGGTCCCCATTCCACTCAGAAGTAGGTCAGTATTCAGTGTGTATTTGGGTGTATTCAGCATATTTTAGGGAGTTGTTTGGGAAGGCTTGTAGTTTAGGGACTCATGGGGGGCTTGTAAACAGGGGGAAGATGGAAGGGTGGGGGGGGGGCACTGTCACTGTGCTTAGAGGGCCCCGGCCTTCCCAGGGGCTTTGACGCAAGGAACCTGCCCTAAGGTCAAGTACTCCCACTCATTTCAAATTAAATGTGGTAACCAGGGCTTTTAAAATGGAGTTCTCTGCTCTTTTCTTGAAGGAGGGCTTTTTTCTTATTCCTTTCTCTGGGAAGGGAGGTTGTTTCTGCCCCGGTCCCAGGTGTGCGATCCCTTTGCTAATCGGCAGAGGCCTTTCCTCTCCCGCTTGAGCACGCTGTGATTTTAGCCTGGAAGGTGGCAGAGCTTGACAAATCCCTCGGCGTCCTGGAGGACGGTCTGGCCAAGCTCTGATCGCTCGGTGGGCCGTCCTGCCCGCTGCCGTTGGGGCTCAGCCCCTCCTTTTTTCCTTGGAGTATCATTTACAACCTTCCTTCAACTAAGAATTGACTTACACCTTCCTTATTTCTTAACTCTCCTTGGTGACAGTGCGGGTGGTACCAGGGACCTTCCGCTGTGCGTCAGACAGACCCGACTCCACTCGGGGCGACTCTGGGCGTGCCGCACGGCCTCCCTCAGCCCCACTTTCCTCCTCTGTAGAATGGGCCAGTGATGGCCGCACGAGCGGGGAGAGGCAGCCCCGCGGACGGGGCTAGTTTCGCACAGCAGCGGCTCCTCGTGAGCACGGGGGGCTCCTCGGGCCGAGGCCGTGCTCCTGCCCGTCGCCACCACCGTCCCATCGGCGGCCAGACTGGAGTGGGCGTGTCTGCCCACTCCCCCCGTTCAGGGTGCGTCCTTAGTGTTCAGGTGGCCGCTGGTCTCTCCAGACCGGACGCTGTCCGGGGACAGAGGCTGTCCCCTCAGCTCTTTGTGTTCAGTGCCCAGACCGTGCCTGTCAGGAAGTGGCCGTTCGGTGAAGCTCGGAGGATCAAAGAGGTGCTTCTCAGCCTTTTACAGCATGTGCTCTTTTTGGCTAAAAATAAATTTTTACTTGCCTTTAGCGCGAGTTGGTGTTCCCAGTACGTAGAACGTGATGTCGAAAGCGCAGTGACGCTGCAGGGGAAGGTTGTTCCGTTTTCAGAGGCTTAGGTGTCTTGAAAGATTATGACACACAGTCCCGGGGGGCCCACTCCCCCTCCCCTTGAAGAACCAGCCAGCGGACGAATGTGCAGAAAGAAACAGCGTTGGTTTCAGTGTCAGCGGGGGTGGAACGGGGCACGTGGCCTTCCAGCGCAGCCCTGAGTGAGGGGGCCGGGCGAGCACAGCCCACTCGAGACCGTCTGACCTGCGTGTCCCGCTCTTGTCATGCCGCCCAGCCGAGGGCCGTGTTACGCCCCACGCCGCGCTTCCCACGCGTCTCCGCCAGTCCTGGCAGCTAGTGGGCGCTGCTGGGTGTGCGTCACGCTCGTTTCACTCACGAGGACACGTGGGGCGCCGCGCAGGGCAAGTCACAAAGACGGTCCCCAGGGCTCCGGCGGCTGCTTGTCACGGTGGTCCGTGAGGCAGGCGCGTGGGGACCCCTCTGCGCGGGGCCACATTGCAGCAGCAGCAGCAGGGGCTTGCGCAGCCGGAGGCCAGCACCCCAAACGGCGCCACGCTCACCCTCCGACCCCGGTGCCAGGGACTTGGTCACCCACCGTGATGTGAGGAGAAGCGAAACTCAGCGTCTGTGCCGTCACACGCTCTTCACGTTCCAAGGGCAGTTACTCATAGAAAAGGGAACATGTCCCCAAGAGTCCGCAAACCTTGGTGGATCTTTAACGAGTTGTGTTTCCAATTAGCAAAGCCCTGGGCGTGTCTGGCAGTCGCCAGCACTTCCACGTCAAGTCTGTCGGTGAACCGCTAGTGCCGGCAAACGCTCGGGGTGGGCGGTTAATTTGGAAAGTGCGTGTTGGCGTTTCCTCAGCTTCCGTTTGTTTCGTGCTCACGTGCGTGTTCTTCTGCCTCCCGCGGCCACAGTGGCCCTCGGGCCCGTGCGTGTGCCCTGCCGTGGAGCCTGTTTCCTGTTTGTAGTGTCTCCGAGGGAAATGGGCTTGAAAGTGTCGCTGACGTTGCCACGTTGGAGTCGCCCGTTATTCCCTAACGGTCAGATTTAAAAGTCATTTTCGTGATAGGTCGAGAACCCTTAGGAATTCTGTAAAATTGTGTGCCGTGGCTGGAACATTTTTTCATAGATGATGCGTGCCGTCTGAGGGTACAGGGAACTGGAGCATGCGTGTGCACGTGCACGCGTGATCCGGGACAGTCCGGGTTGGTTTGGGAACCAGAGGTCCTGACCGTGTTTGGCCTGAGCTTGGTGGAAGGGCTGGGTAAACGGGCTCTCTCGGTTGGTGGTGGACTCCTGCGTTGGAACGGCGGAGAACGCCGCCGTCCCAGCCGGGAGGACCTGCAGGTCGGTGCCTGCCCACCGAGGCCTGCGCGGGTCCGTGGGAGGCAGCGGGTCCGGCCCGAGCCGTCCTGTTTTCGGAGTGGACGGAGTCGGGTGCACGTGCTCTCAAGCAGAGTCTCGTGTTCGGCGTCTTTGTTGTTTCGTGAGCGATCCCTGGGGTGCCAGGGCTGCCCCCCGGGGTTTGGGCTCCTTTTCTCCAGCTTTCCCGGGGCTTGCGGTGTGGGCCTCCCTCCCCGGGTGCTCATGGGATGCTGGGCTTCGGAGGTTTGGTTCTTTAGTTGTCACCTGGGAATGCTGCGTGCCACAGGTAAGCACTTTGAAGCCTAAATCGTTGCGACCTGGTACCTGTGAGTGGGTGTCCACCTGTCTAACGGCACTCTCCCTCTTTGCAGGTACGCCTTACACTTCCTGGTCCAAAGTGGGATTTCCTACTGTATCATGATCGGGATGGGCATGGAGGCCATGCACAAGTAAGTGGTCGCTTCGCACACACGTCGTGAACGTGTGTTCCGCCCTGGCACCCTGGGAGCAGGGTGGAATGCTACCTACCACGTAACAGTGACCCTGAGCTGTGACCGTTTGTCAAGAGCTGTCACAGATGCAAAGATGAAACCACCTGTGCACGCCACTCGTCCGCCTCCCTGCAGCCGGGTCTCTCGCCCGCAGAAGCGCCGACGCCCAGGCCGGGAACGCGCGGGCGGGCGCCGTCCTGTGCTCTGCAGCAGGTGCAGCAGCAGCCCGGGCCTCCAGCCCCTGGCACCTCCCCACAAGCTGTGACAGCATGAACGTTCCCAGATATTTCCAGGCGTCCCTTGCGGGGCAAAACCGCCTCCAGTGAAGGCCACTGGCTTAGCCAGAGGCGACGGCTGTGGAGGGGAGCGAGGCGGACTGGAGAGAGACTTCGCAGGTGGAGTCGGAGGGCTTTGTGACTGACTGACTGACGGGCCGTGCAGGTGGGGCTGGTGGCTGGAAGCCCCGTTTCCTGATGAGGGAACCCTGGAGGTGGGGCGGTGTTCGGGGATAAGCATTTCAAGTGAGTATACGTTTAGCATCTAGAACAGTGAACACTTAGTGGGTCTTTGCCGGATAAGCGCACATCGCTTCCTGGCAGCTGGGCGTGGAGGTCTGGGCGAGACGTGGGGATCTGGGGGAGGTTTGTGCAGCTGACGTGGTCGCCCCCCCGGGGCAGAGTGGACCGGGGACCCTACGCCTGTGATGACATGCGCACTGCGTTCCCCAATTCCGAAACACATGCGGCTCCATGAATTTGGCAGGAAGTCTGGACCAGCAGCTGCCGGATCGGATCCCCAGTGTGGACGCAGTGGGCGCCCCTCTGTGGAGCCCCGCTGTCCCCTCAGTCTCAGTGGATGCCACCTGCGCCGGCCCGAGGACACCCACGTTCGCACGTTCTTGTTCTGTTTTTATACGAGGAGTAAAACACCCTTCGTGTTCGTTTTTTTGTTTTAACTTTTCCATGGCAAAACTTGTTTCGAGTTCCAGGAAGTCTAAGACTTTCGGAACACAGCACAAGGAAGCCCCGTTATTTAAACGTGAACGGCAGAACCGTGGGTGGTTAAAATGGGAAGGGTGGAAAAGCCTGCTGGTCTTGAGAAGTGAAGCCAAAGTATTTTCTTTGTGACTGGGCAAGTGATGTTCAACAAAGCAGCTGACCAGAAGGAGCGGGAAAGATGTGGAGAGAGACGGTAAAATGGCACCGTCGCGAGGGCAGCCAAGCGGTGACGGGATTGGACGGGCAGAGCTGTAGAGGGACGTCACACCCACCGCCCCGGGGCCCAGGTCTCCGTCCCTTTGAGCTGACGTTTCGCCGTGGTGCCTCCAGAGACTCGGCGTGGAAGGGCGTGTTGGTGCTCAGCCACGGCACACTGTTCACTTGGGGACGTTAAGGCAGTCGGTCGTGCGGCCGGTATCTGTCATGCCGATGCTGGGGTCCAGTGGCAGATGGAAAGACAGGCTGTCTCCACCAGATGCTTGCCGTCGGCCTTGCCATGTCCCTGCGACTGCGGCCGGATGGGAGCTGTGCCCACGTGCCCAGGGCTGGGCGAGTGGGGAGTAGGGCGAGGCGTACGCACCAGCCCTTCCCTGCAGGCCCAGCAGAAGCAGAGTACGGTACTTGGTGTTAAGTAGAATTGCGCCAAAGTATGTTTCTTAAAATTGGGAAATACTACAAAGTACTTTCCTCAGACCCCTCCTTTATTGACGGTGAACTCGAGCAGCTGGCCAGGCCCCGGGAAAAGGTGAGACTGAGACTTGGACTTGCACCGGGTGGCCGTCGCGGCCGACTGGGTGAGCGCCGCTTTGGAGTCAGCCCTGCCCGGGTTTGAATTCGGGCCCTGCCAAATGTTCGTTAGCTTGGGGACCGTGGCCAAGTCCCTCTCCCTTCCGGGTCCAAAGTAGATTGAACTGGTGACTCAGCCAAATGTGGGTGTCCAGCCGAACTTCGCCTGCACAGAGAGCCTGGCCACCAAGAAGAGGCATGCAGATTCTGGGGGGGCTGCTTCCAGAGGTGGGTTCTTAGTGACGCAGCGTCTCCGGTGATGCCACGGCAGAGCTCGCTGTCAGCGTGCACGCTGTCAGGGTCACCGCTGTGCACGGCAATGCGTGTCCCTCGCTGCAGAGTGCGGATTGGCAGGGCGCAACGCCCGTTCTTTAGCCCCGCCTCACGTGGGTGCATGCTGGCAGCCCCGAGGGCGAGTGGTGGTTTGCTCTCACTTTGAGTCTTGTGTTTTTTTTTTAACATCGCTGATTTTGGTTTGGTTGGGGATTCTCAGGCAGATGTATTCGTTTGTGCTCCAGGCCTTGAGGAGCACGGTTGGTGGGCCGACTCGAAGCCCTGTCTCCTTTTCTGTTTAGTTTAGTTTTCTTGCCCTTAGCTCACCTTCGCGCTGCGGCCCTGGGGACTGGGGCCTTTGTGTCGATCCACGGGACCCTGCAGAGCGGATGGGCCGGTCCATTCCTCCCCCCCACCCCCCCAGAACTGCTGCTACGAGGGAGACTTGTCGTGCAGCATGATCCTGGATAAAAGTGCCATTGGCGATGCCGGAGCCCCATAAGGATGGGACGGTGATCTTGGCAATGCCGTCTGGCAGACGGAAGCCTTGAGTTGCTTGAGAACTTGTGCTCATGAAGTTAATTATCAGTGGTTAGCGGCTCGGCGGGAACTCTGTGGGGAAAATGCTCGCTTCACTGAGGACAGCCCTGAGGTCCCCCGAGAGGGAGCAGAGTCTGGCGGGAAGGAAGCCAGGCTCCTGGGTTTTCTCCTTTATACTGTCTGTGGGCCGTGTTCGAAGGTTTGGAATACAGCTGTCCATTTGGTGTTGCTGTGCCAAAAGCTGAATTTCACTAGGAAGACCACAAGTAATTCTGAAATCGCTGTTCTGTGCTCTCCCTGTACTAGTTAATGTTTCAGTCATCACTGTGTCAGTGATGGACCGCAGCACGAACAGGGCCACTTCATCCTGGCTCAGTCCTTGCGGGTGGGCGTGGCAGACCTGTCGCACAGAGAGTGCGGTGAGTCCCTGGTAGATGCGGGATTGGAACCGGGGTCGGCTGCACCCAGGGCCACGCCCTTTCCTGCTGCCCTGTGTGGGGAGCCGGCACCGGCAGCCGGGCTCTGTGTTCGCTGCCTGCCAGCAGAGGTGCGAAAGGATGCGGCGGCCTTTGGCACGCTGTGCTTAGGGTTAAAGGTTTCTAAAGATTCTCAGTCCCCATAGGAAGGAACACCTGTCACGTGGTGCTAGGTAAGAGGATGGCCAGGTCCTGTTGGGTCTCTGAGAAATCTGTACGACCCAGCACCCCCTCCATGAAGTCCCACACTCAGGGAAGGAGCACGGTCAGACTCCTTTTTGCTGCTAGGTCAGTAGCATGGACTCTGAATTCTAAATTTGATTTCCAGGTGTAAACGGGATCTCTTTTAAGGGGAGTTCAGTTATCTGTGAGCAAATAAAGGAGCTTTTCCCCTTTGGATTAAGGTTTTCATAGGAAGAGGGGGTGGTTACATTAACGTAGGGATGGACGCTAAAGGACTGACACCCATCCCCCGGTGATAAAGGTGTCATGCTGGGTCTGGCCGTGACGTCTGACTGGGCTGGAGCGGAGAGAGACCTGCGCGGGTCACTCACATGCCGGAGTCTGCCAGATCACGGCCATCTGAGATGCAGACTGGCGGCTGGTTCTCCACAGCGTCAGCTAAAAAGCGAGAGAGAGTTCGAAGATACTACCCAATGAGATGATGCATCTTTCTTGTTTCAGAAGTAATGATCATCTGTTATTTTAAAGTACGCAAATAATTGTAGCGATTGAACATAAGAGCGCTTCTCAGCGGCAGAGCACAAGGACTCATCTCCTGGTTCTGAGTACTTTTGGAAGCTGATCTCACTTTTACAGTGAGATCCTGATCTTTGCCTGAATTGAGAGGAAAATTACGGAGCCACGCAACCATCTACTAGAACGATGGACAAAACCAATTACGTGCCTCAACACCACACTTTTCTGTAAAGCATGGGTGCACGTGGACGTGTGCGCAGGGAGAGCCTGCCGGCTGGGCTGTGCTTTTTGACTTGAGGTGAGGACGGAGCGGTTGTTTGGAGGGGCAGCGCCTGCCGAATGGAGACTCTGCCTGCGGTTGACTGTCGTCGTGAGTGTGCCATGCGGGCCGTTTTCACTGTGTTAGAAACTGTGGTTTGATGGAGTCTCTGGACTTGGACTTGGGAACCTGAGCGGGGACAGGGTGACTCCTAGGTGTTGGTCACGTCACCGAGTGCTTTCACCAAACGTTCCCTTCACCTGCCCCAGCGGTCCTGGGTAAGAGGTGTTCCCACCCACGGAACGGCGGAGGGAGCTTAGGCTCCAAAGCGCGGAGTCCCGTGAATGAGGTCCGAAGCCGGTGCCTGCGGCTGCCTGGGGGTCTGCGGGCGCGGGCCCTGCTCCTCCGCTCTCCCGGGTCACGGCGGGTCCTGCGCTGTCCGACTGCCCACTTACCGTGACTCTTTCAGGGGTTTTATTTGTTTTCAGTTGGAGAAACACAAAGAGATTTCCGTCTACTGACCAGACGGCATGAACATCCTAGTTTATTTTTTGAAAGACTGACAAGTGCCCTTCAGACATGATATTGGGGCTGGCTTTCTCTTTGTCTTCGTTAGAATACAGTGTCGGGGCAGGTTTTAACCTTTACGTGCATGTATAAATAATAGTGGTTTTAATACCTAAAATCTCTTCCTTCATTTAAAATTGTTTAGAGTTTTATAAGTCCTATGCTTAAGGTTACTATTTATCAAACAGTAATGTATAGACCTTAAAATACCATTTTAATGTCACTTGAACTAAAAATAGAATTTAGATAAACTAATTCGTGTAGGGAAAAAACATACCGACCTCCTTGCCGCTAGCGTGTTGCACAGCCCTGACTGATTCAGAGCGGCCGTGGGAAGACAGAAGGTGGTAGAGGGACTGTCTGACGGCCGGAGGGACTGCCGGGCTTCTCGGTACGAGGACGTCACGGCAGGTGAGCCTGGGCATCTGCGTCTCTTAATGCAGCTTGAGTTTCCCCTCAGACGTAACGAAGCCCAGAAGAGAGGGGCGGTTGCAGGGCTTCTCCGGCCTAGACGTTAACCTTGGGGTGTGCGGGGTCTGTGCCTTCGCGTGACCCGTGTTCAGGAGGCGGTAACAGGCCAGCGGGGGGACTGGGCACCGTGTGCCTTCCACATTTAAAAAAATCACGGAGAGACCTGACAGGCTGTTGGAACTCCATTTCCTTCCAACACTCAAAAGTGACCAGAGAACTATTATTTTATTTAGACTAGTGCGCAAAGCTCGTGAGCAGGAGGTCAAAGCTGTGTTCGTGATAACCCTCCGGCATGACTCGCCTTTCTCGCTTTCCTGCTCTCCCGGGTGGGCGGGGCTGCCAGAGGTGGTGGGGTGCAGGGTGCAGGGCACTGCCGCAGAGAATCCCACTGCCTTCCAGTGGGTCGGGTGTTGCAGAGATTCGCACGGGTGTGAAACGGTGCCACTCGATTCACTAATTTGTTTTGGAAAATATACACACATTTCACAAAAATGTTGTGTTGGCATGTTTATTACGGCAATTCTTGAATTAACAACTATTTTTAAAAGTTTCCGTTTTATCGTAATATGGTGAACATCAACAGCTGTTGTTGGTGTGGGTTATGCTTCTTCGGTTTCCTTAATTTCTGAGAGGGTGAAGAGTCACCAGACCACCCAGCCTCTGTCGTTGAGGCCTCCGAGCTCCTGCCCAGGTTCCAGTGTGTGTGTGTGCTCTTAGTGTGGAGGCAAACGGAAAGAGTCTATATTTTGAAAGATAAACTAATCTTGCTTATTACCAGCAGCCAACACCCAATTTGATATGTACAGTTGAATCAACTTGGGAAGTTTTTTTGTAAAGAACCAGTAAGTGACTTCATCATGTTACTAATCCAGGTGTGAGAGCAAAAGTTGGGTTTTGTAAAAAGGCTAAACAATAGCTGGGCGGTTCGGTTCATTTCTGCCACCTGCAGACAAAGTGAGACGAGGAAAGAATCGAGTAACTTCAGGTGTCGGGGTCACCGTTTGCACCTGGCCTCGTCGGTACAGCTAAGCTGCACTCGTCGTGTTCGTGAGCAAGGCTTTGTGAATGAACAAAGTCCCTCTTGACTTTTGTTGTATTTATGACTCACCGAGACCTCTCTGTTCCAGCTGAGAGAACACCTGGTCAGGAAGGCAGGACAGACGCCCCAGCAAACCCCAGCTCCCCAGGAGCAGCAGAATCCCGTTGAAGAACATGAGATTGCCCGCAGGTCTCCAGGAAAGAATTCAGTGTGTTCTGGTCACCAGACACCAGGATCTGGTGTCTCTGTATTCAGGGAGAAGCCTAAAGCAGGGAGCCTGGAGGGGTGGTTGCTGTCCCCTACAGAGACATGGATATCTTTTGCTGGTGAAGAAGGTGGTTTTTAAAAGTGTTTTAAAATAATTCTGTTAGAATAGCAAAAATAGAGATGATTTCCTGTGGACAAAACCCAGTTCACTCCCTAGTGAGGTCTGCCAGTCTCCTTTTGCCACCAAGACTTCACAAGGTATGGATAAGTTTCTGATTTTCTGGGTCTTGGTTGGAATTCTAATTTCCCTACTGCAGAAATAATGATTCCATGCTAGCCTACAAAAATCCATGTTAATTGATGGAGCTTCTTTTAAGGAGTGAAGAGGTGAACAAATTTTCTCCCCCCAAACAGTTATAAAACTGGACGAACTTCTGAAAACCATTTCAGGGCTCTGGAAATTGACCAAAAGCAAAACATCAATTTGAGAAGCATTTATTCCTAAAAAGCTGCTGACTTTTGAGTAAGAACAGTGGGAATCTGTGGTATTCTTGCCTGGGGTTACCCGCCTTCTTCATTCCTTGGCAGAGTAATTCCGCTGGTACACTGGCCACAAAAACACCGCTTTGATGCCGGAGGCAACCGGCTTGCTGCGGAGCGGAGGGCAGAAGGCCTGTGCGGAGGCTAACAGAGGCTGCCTCCAGGTCTCCTCTCCTGAGGGCGTGCGCCCTCCGCTGAACAGAAAGATCCTGGGATGAGAGAGCCGCAAAGGGACTTGAGAAGATCTCTGCACGGTCCTGGCTGACCGGGGGCTGCATCCTTGCCCTGGGGAGTTCTGGGGCGGGGGGATGTGGACAGAGACTAAAAGCTGGGAAGACTTGAAAATTGCTGGACCTGCACATGGATGTATCAGCAGAGGGCAGAAGACTTACTGGTTGAAGTGTTTGAGCAGAAGCTCTGGCCATGCAGACACAGAGTGACTCCTGGAGCATTTTTTAAATGGAGAAATGGGGGGTGAGAATCAGCCAATTGAAACTGTCTCTAAATGGACCCCCAAACTTCAAAGCAGCTATTATAAATATGTTCAGAGAATTTAAAGAAGATGTGACCATGACTCAACAAATAGGGAGTATGTCAATAAAGAGACAGAAACTATTAAAAAGAACTGAATAAAATCCCTAGAGTTTTGAAGAGTAAATAAGCAAAAGGAAAAATTTACTCAAGTGCTACATAGCGGTTGTGATGGCAGAAGAAAGAATCAGTAAACGTAAAGGTGGATCAACAGGTATTAGCCAGTCCATAGAACAGATGTAAAAACAGTGAAGGAAAACGGACAGCCTCGCAGACCTGTGGAACATCCAGTGTACCGACACATGAGTAATGAGAGTTCCAAAAGGAAAGTAGAGAGAGAAAGGGGCAGAAAAGCATTTGAAGAAATATTGGTCTCCAGATCCAAGAAGCTCAACAAACCCAGGTAGGATGAACAGATTTTCATGAAGATACATTGTAGCCACATTGTTGAAAGACAAAGACAATGAGAGCATTTTGAGAGCAGCAAGAGGAAAACAACTCATTACATAGAGAGGAACAATACAGTTCTAACCGGAAACAATGGAGTCCAAAAGGAAGTGGAATGCTATTCTAAATGCTGAAAAAAAAAATTTCAGTTACAAGTTGTCTATCTAGCAAAGTTATCTTTCAAAAATGAAGGTGAAATAAAGACATTCTCAGATGAACAAAGGCTTGCCTTACAAGAAATTCTAAAGAAAGTCCTTTGGGTTGGAAGGTAGTGTAACAGATGTTAACTTGAATCCACAGGAAGAAACGAAGAGCTCCGAAAGTGGTACATAATGGGGTTAAGTATAAAAGAGGGTACACAAATTTCTTTAAAGAACATTCGGCTATATAAAGCAGTAATTATAACACTGAGCAATAGGGTTATAACACGTACAGATGTCATGCGTGTGGTAATAACACAAAGGATGAGGGAGAAAATGGAGCTGTATTGGATCAAACTTGCTATATTTTATCAGAATTAAGTCAGTATTAGTCTGAAATAGATGGTGACAAGGTAAGATGCATGTTGTAATCCCCAGGGCAAGCACTAAGAAAATAACTAAAAATTATACAGTGGGAAAAATCGACAGGGGAATTTAAGAAGTACACTACCAAATATTTGTTTTAATATAAAAGAAGGCAGCTAAGGAGGAACATAAAAGACCTGAGACATATTATATTTTGCTGTGTATAATGTGCACTTTTTGCCCAAATTTCTGCGGGAAAAATAAGGATGCGCGTTATGCGTGGGTGTAATGATTACACACCATGCTGTAATAATGGGCATAGCAATCCTGTGTGTAATGCACACAAAAACATGGGTGTGCATTACACACGGCAGAATACAGTAGCCACAACAAATAGAGAAATGGCAGGTGTGCATACATCTATGTCAATAATTACCGTTAAATGTGGATGAAAGGGTTGTCAGACTGGATAAAATAAAGGTCTAACCATAAGCTGCCTATAAGAGACACTCATTAAATCTAAAGACACAAAAAGCTGGAATGTAGAAAAGTGGAAAGTATATTTTGGGCCAGCAGTAACCTGACAAGTGCTATAGTAGCTGTAGGAAAAGTTGGCCAGAAGTAGTGAGTGAGTGAGTTTGGCCAAGGTGCAGGGTACCAGGTCAGTGTGCAGAAATTAATTACATTTCTCTACGTTACAAATAGTCTAAAAGTGACAGTGCAGAATCCATTTTATTTATAGTATCAAAAAGAAAATACCTAGGAATGAATTGAATAAAAGAATTATAGCATCCTCGAAAACTACAAGTTTTTGTGGGTGTGCCTTCCTGGAGTTGGTGCTCAGGTCGGGGGAGACAGACAGTAGGCCGGTGAACAAATGCGCACACGGAGTCATGGGCAGAGCGACAGGAGTGAGATGACATGGGGAGCTATTGCGTGTGAGTTCAGAACTAACCGGTGCCGATGAGCCAGGCGTTCACGGAGCCAGAGGGAGCACGCTTGCGGCAGATGGGGCAGCCTGCAGCAGATGGGGCAGCCTGCGCCAGGCTCCCAGGAGCGGGGTGTTTGGTAGTGTGTTCAGAGGTCCAAGAGACGTCCAGGCTGGCCAGCGCATGGCGAGCGAGGTCGCCAGTGGTACAAGATGACGTCATAGGGGAAGGCTGGACCCCGCTGTGGCTGGAGGTGCGGTGGAAATCCCCCAGGGAATTTTAAGCCGGGGTGCATTTTGTTGAAGCAATGGTCTGACTTCTCTGTGTAGATGGGATTGCTAGTGGGTAAGCATGGGGGCAGGGACACCAGCAGGAGAACACTGGAAAGTCAGACAAGAGATGTTGTTAGCTTAGCTAGGAGGGGACCAGTGGAGACAGTGGGGTGGGTACAGGGTGTGCCTTACAGGTGGGGCCAGTGAGATTGGACTGAAGACAGCTGTGGGCATGGAGAAGAGGGAGGGGTCAGCTGTTTCCGGCTGGAGCAGCTGGGCGGATTTTGTTACTTCCAAGGTGGGGAAGGCTGGGGAGAAACAGCCTACTGGTCAAGAGTGCTTTTTGGGGGCAGGTGAAGTTTGATATTATTAGACAGTCATATGGCAAGGTCAAGTTGGCAGTCAGGCACATCTGGCATTCAGTGCAAAAGCTTCAAGCCGTCCTAGTCCCCAGAATGAAATTAGCTAGGACAAAACGTAAGGACAAAGAGAAGAGGACATAGGCTCAGTATCTAGCGTAACTGTTTTTTTCCCCTATGACTCATAACTATGATGATATACAAGGGGGACCCTCCAAACTGGAATTGCCTCCTGGAGGGGGGACCCCTGGTGGAGCAGGCTTCCCCTGCTGGGTGACTCTTCTAGAAACCCTTCTGCATCCGTGACCCGGCTGGCGTTACTGGGTGA
Source organism: Anoura caudifer (assembly GCA_004027475.1). Classification (NCBI taxonomy): domain Eukaryota; kingdom Metazoa; phylum Chordata; class Mammalia; order Chiroptera; family Phyllostomidae; genus Anoura; species Anoura caudifer. The sequence goes on from PVKU01004041.1 coordinate 28,680, forward strand.
GGTCAGCTGCAGGGAGTTCTCCCTGCGGACTCTCTTGCTCTGCTCGCCGGGGTCACGATGGGTGATTGGTGAGCACCTGCCCGCGCTGCGCTGAGTGTTCGCTTTTTGACCAGACATGGCCTGACCCCCATGCCCCACCCTCCCTGTTTACTCAGTCTCACCCGGAGCAACTTTTTTTTCCCCCCAGATAGAAAAAGTCCTCAAAGCTGTGAAACAAAAAATGGCAGAAGCACTAAAAGGCCTCAAAATCAGTAAGTTCAAAAACTGTTTCGAGCAGTGGGAAAAAAAAACAAACATACACCTTGATAGGTGTATTGCATCAAATGGACAGGACTTGGAGAGTGACTAAAGTTTAAACATGTAAGAATAAGTACACAATTTTTAATAAATAAATTCTGGATTTTGGGGGTTCCCCCTCATATATTACTAGTCTTCCTATAGTGAATCATATTTGCATTTATCAAATAAGGCCTACTTGACTTAAGGTCAATTATCTTAAATTACTATCAGTTTTAAAGTGTGCTACCCTTTTATTAAGGAATTATTTCAGTTGTCTATTACAGCGTGACAAAGCACCCCAAACCTGGTGGCTTAACAACAATTGTTTTTCGTGGTTCCATACGTTGACTAGACTTGGTTGCACACTTTTGGCATAGGGCCTGGTGTGGTGGCTCTTAAATGTTGGCTGGGACGGCTGTCATTTGAGTTTGACTGCTTGACACCCAAGATAGTATTGTCCGGAGGGCCGTCAGCGTCGGCTCCGTTGGCTGGGAGAGCAGTCGGGACATCACGGAGCATGCCCGTGTCCCACCTCCGTGTGGGCCCGGCTGCTCGCACACGGGGGCTGGGCTCAGGGAGAACGTGCCAAGGACGAGTGTTCCAAGAAACCCAGTGGGGAGCTGCTGCAAGACTTGTTATGACCGAGCCTGGGAGTTTCAGGACCTCTTTTCCGTTGGATTCTGTGGGTGAGCCGGTCCAGATTCAAGGGGAGGAGAGCTGTAGCCCCACGCTTGCTGTGCAGAGCTGCATCGCCACAGGGAGGGTTTGCTTGGGGGGCGGCAGCCTTTGGAGACAGTCCATCCTCCGGCCCCACAGTTTACACTCAGCCAACCTGAAAGTACTGTCAGGTTTCTCCCAGGGTCCCCACAATCTTTCCTCCCTGTGGCATCCAGCCTGTGTGAGCTACGTCTGGTCTGCTCAGAGCGAGGCCGTGTGTGGCTCCTCCAGCACAGCTCTCCTCCGTCGGAGGACCGGCAAGCCAAAGGGGCAGGTTTTGGTCCCTCACGTACCCAGGACGCAGTGGTGAGCAGGGATGGGGTAACTGTGGTCGACACTCCTGTTAAAACTGGAGGGAAAGCGAGTCACTCCCTGGCCCAGACAGACACCTGTTTCCGTCCCCGGATTAGGCCCAGACCTCACCGCTGCACGTGGGCCTCTGTGGCACACCCTGAGCTCTCTGTCCTTCTTCGCAGGAAACGGCCCAGGGTTGCAGCGGAATAGCTTTCTTAGCCGCTACGGAGCAGCGCATTGTTGGGGACCTGAGGGTCTCTCTTCAGCTTGAACCGTCTCTCCCTTTCCGCCCAAGTTCATGTAACTGCCTTAAAAAGACATGGGCTTCCTGTGCGTCTAGTTGTAAATGGGAAGCTCTAGACAGAAGCCGCACCCGCAGCTCTGCATGGCGGTTCCCTTCCATGTGTCTGAAGTGCTGCGGGACGAGCCCCCGGGGGTCCACCCAGCCCCTCGGCCGCGGAGACGGTCTAGGGCATGCCCCTACGATTCTCAGAAGCTCTTTTCAGTCTGAGAGGTCCTGTCAGGGGGTGCCCTTCAGCCTTTCCGGGGTGTCATCCAACAGGGTCCTGGACTCCATGCTCACCTTGTTGACGTTAAGAGTATATTGCTGGTTGGGAAGACGTCCTGAGCGCTTTCTGTTTTTTCGGAATACGGCTTGAAACTTGAACACTTTTCCTTTTTAGTTTCTCTCGTTCTCCGTACTTCGTCATGTGCATGTAAAAGAAACCAGTTGCACTTTATCAGGAAAGTCTTCTGTCTTCCCCGTTAGGGCAAGCAGCGGCGATGCCTGGTTTCTGCCGCTACAGAACGTGGGCCGCCTTCTCTCCGGCCCACAGTTAGTTTCCTCTCTGTCCTCGGTGTTGTCACCGACAGTACCCCTGCTCCCCCCATCCCCCGGCCTGTCCTGCCACCTCCGTCGCCAGGGCTGCAGCTCGGTTTTTGTTTAAATGGTGCCCTGGCTTCACCGGCTTCTGTTCTGATGGTGTCTCTACACCAAATGTAGCGGCCTGAAATAAACAGGGGCGTTATTTTCCCAGCCATTCTCTGGGTCAGGGATTCCTGGGAGGTTCAGCCGGAGAGACACCTCTCCCCCACAACGTCAGCTTCACTCACAGATCTTAGGCCAGGGCACTGCTTGGTGCCTCTCTCTCCCCACTCCCTCCGTCCCCCCTCCTTCCGCTCATCCTCCGGAACTTCTGTGTGTGTGTGGGGGGGGGGGGGCGGGGTTCGGGATAGTCACACTTCACTGACAACCAGCTCCCAGAAGGCAAGAAGTAGAAACCGCCAGGTGAATTATGGGCTGCGCCTGGATGGGGTGACGTGCTACCTCTGCCACAGTCTGCTGGCTGGTGCGGTTTGGGGGCCAGTGTGGGTGGGACAGCAGGGTTCCTGTCGGTGCGGGGGCCGCCCAGGTTGCAGGAGAGCACCCGAACTGGGCGATGTTGCTGCCGCATCTGGGAAGCTGCAGTCTGCCGTGGACTTTCAGAAATTACTTTCAGGTCGATCTGTCAACACTGTGTAAGTATGCGTATGTGCTATTTCATCAGAGACAGCCTTCAGGAGGAGAGTGACTTCGTAAAACACCTGAATTAGGAAGCTTCCCTCATTTTCCTTTGCTCACGAGTGTTCAAATAGGTCGGAATTACCTATTTGTCTGAAGTTTGAAAGAACTCTTTCATAAAACCACCTGAGCCCTGGGCTGGTGTGGCTCAGTGGACTGAGCAGCGGCCTGCAAACCAGAGGGTCGCTGGTTCAGTTCCTGGTCAGGGCACATGCCCGGGTTTCAGGCCAGGTCCCCAGTAGGCAGTGGGGATGCAGGAGGCAGCTACACATTGATGTTTCTCTCCCTCTCTTTCTCCTTCCTTTCCCCTCTTTGAAAATAAATACATAAATAAAATATTTTTTAAAAACATCTGAATTGCCTACATGGAAAGTTTAAGATTTTAACTTAGCCAAATATATTGTTTTTTCCCCATTCATTTCTTCATTCATGCATATATATGTATGTATGTGTGTATGCTAGGAAGTTACTTCCCCCACTTGAGTACATTTGGATCTGTCCCACAGCTTCATTGCATTTTGGTTTTGAATTGTATGTGTAGTTCTTTGAGCTATTTAGACTCATAGATGAAGGAATAGCCCCCTGTCCCCCACCGACTGTTAACTAATTAGGTGATCATCCATCATTCTCATTAATTTGCATTGTGGCTTTCACTTTATGCAATGTTACATATTCTAGAATCTGTTTCTGGGTCCCTGGTCTCTTCTATTGATGTGTAAATTCTTTTCCCCAGGCTGTGCTTTTAATTATGGTAACTCTCTTCCAAGCATTTTAAGACTGAAAAATCGCTAAATTTTCATGCCTAAAACTGTGAGTCAACATACACCAATGTACACAAAGGATGTACGTAACGCATGCTCCCAGACTGTCGAGGACAAGTTTAGAAAATCCTAGTGAGAATTCGTTTGGTGTATGTTTCCTGTTAAATTCTGTTTTCTAGAAATAAGGAAAAATAAGCAGAATGAACCACAACACCGAGAGTTCTGTGCGTGCGTGTGGCTCTCAGATACAGGAGCCGGCGTGCGGCAGCCTCTCTGAAGGGAAGGGAATGCAGTCGATAAGCGGGTGCATTTGCCGTTGGAGATGGCGCAGATTTCAAGTACACCGAAGCCGAGAGTGTTTGAGAGTCCTCAGTTCATTGAAGAAAGCCCTGGGGGGGGGGGGGTAAATCTAGTAATACTGATGTTTTGAGCCATATCAAACGGTTATTAAATTACTTAAATGTGTTCTGTAACAAAATGAATCTTTATTTTCACTAATCTAGCTTATTCTTGTTTTCCAGATATTGTTTTGTGTTTGCTTTGGGATACCTCATAGTGTGCCAAATTACTAGAGTCTATGTCTTTGATTACGGACAATATTCCGCTGATTTTTCAGGGTAAGATGAAACCTTCGATTTAGTAGCCTGTTTTCTTTCTCTTCTAACCTGTTCATTAAAGGACAAAATATAGTTGCATTTGGTACTTCGAATGAAAAACTAGTGGTAAGCATTTTAGTTGAAAAGTCCTTTATGAATTCAGAAATTTTCTTCTTGTAAAGTGGTCTTTTGTAGTGTTACGTAAGTCACAAAAATAACCTACCCTTGAAAATTGCCTTCAGATATTCTAAATACGTAGCAATTGAATTTGTCACATGGCATTCTCACGTGGAAAGCTTTCCCGAATTCCGATAGAAATGCCTGCCGTCATTTGTAGCGGTGGCCAGTTGCCCCCCCGGGGGGCGACTTGCTCTCTTTGCTCTGGCGTCCCTCTTGCACAGGCACGCGGCAGCTTCTGCGTGAGACCTGGCCACCGTTCTCACCTCTTCACACCCGTGGGGCTTGCTCTGGACCAGAGGCCCTCGGGCCAGCGCGTCAGCCTGGATTTCCTAGAGGAGACCCGCGAGCACGTGCACGTGTTTGCTTCTTGGCATCTCACCCTCACGGAATGTTCTGCATTCTTAACGTCCAGTGTCCAGCTGGGTGGTGGAAATAACTCCGGCTTCGGAGTTAGCCGAAGTTACCCTCTGAAGGGGATTTGGTCCCTCCCTGGCTCTCTCTGCCTGTAGCAAAACTGAGTCGTGCGCCTGCTGGGGGAGGAGCACGCCCCAGTCCGCAAGAACCAGCTCGCTCCGGATCTGTCGAAAGGGGCGTGGCCAACAGCTCGGTGCCAAGGGCGGAAGGTGAAGATAAACCGCTGCATTCTCTGCGGCCAGGGCGCCCGTGCGCTCTGTTCAACAGGATGCAACAGACCCACTTTTAAGTCCGTCCTGAGTTATCTGGACAGGATTAATAATGACCAGAAAACCTAATTTAAGGATAACAAAAGCAAATCATGGCATCTATGAAAAAAAAGTCTCACAGTAGAAGCGGACCGAAGGTGTATGAGCTTAGAGAAAAATCGCTGCTGTGAAATGAGAGAATTTTATAAGATGAAATGCCCTTTTGTCCTTAATGGATTTTACTTTCATTAAACAGGCTTTAAAAATAAGCTTGGATGAAAGGAGAGTGCATTCAAAGGAACAAAAGCAAGCCAAAGCAGAACGAGTAAATACACTAAAAACACCTAGATAGTCCGCTGGCGGGATGTTGGCGAGAACCGAGACGCCCCCGGGATGCAGGAAAGGGCAGCAGGTGCCGGTGGTCCGGCTCAGAAGTAACAGGCGTTCCCGGAGAAAGTGGGCCGAGGGGCAGGGGCAGGAGACGTATTGGGCCTCCACGAAAACCCTAGCGAACCCGAGGAAGTCGGTCACGCCGGTCCCAGGCTGTCGTCAGACTGGCGAGAGCAGGGACCGGCCGTGCGTACCTGAAAGGCTCCAGTCGCTCAGGGCGTTCCTCGCTGCTGAGGTCAGGGACTGGCCCGGTCCTGTTCGCCTCCGTGTTCCTGGCGCCTGGCACGGAGGGCCGTGGAATGAATGCTCGTTGAGTCCACACTCGCGCCTCAGTACAGAGGAGAGTAGGCGATTCAGGGAGGAAAACGTGGGAGAACAGCACACACGGCGCAGAAAGCCTGAGCAGCGTGGGCAGAGCTGCCTGTTGAAGGGGTCAAGTCACAGCTTCGGGCGCGTGTGTGACGGTGAATGAGAACGAAGCGAAGGGTTTAGTGTGAAGTAGAAACAAGAAGGGTATCGTTGACCGAGGCAGTTCATGCATGTCGACGGCAGGCATGTCGACGGTAGGCATGTCGACGGTAGCGGCCGGTTTGACGGTGGGGTTAAATCGTGAATCTTCACACGGACTCCCGCGTCCCGGGACCACGGCCACGTGCCCGAGGCACCGGGCAGACGCGGCTCCGGCCCCCCCAGCCCCCTCCGCTCTACGGCGTTTCTCTAGTTCCTGTTTGGGGAGTCCACCTAACATTTCATTAAAAAACACGGCGCTGCTTATATCTTTAGCCCATCAGATTTAAAAGGACTTTAACCCAGCTAAGCTGGGATGTTTCATGGGGATCGTTGGGGCGAGTGCTAACTTGTACGTGACTTCACCGTCTTCACATAACAAGTGTCTGCTTCTCACTCACATCACAGCCCACGGGGGAGGGGCCGTGCCCCACCGTCACTTAGGCAGCCGGGCTCCTTCCTTGCAGCCACGCCGCCTCCACGGTCTGAGGGCCCCTCAACCGGGCTGCCAGGGGCACCGGGCGGAGAGTGTGCCCCTCACCGCGTCTGCTCACACTCTGGGCAGGGAGACTGGGCACAGGACTCCACTCCTAGAGGGTAGTTTACATTAAGAGCAAAATGCCTGTTCTTTTTGTTTTAAACAGCTTTAATGACATGGATTTAAATATTCTGCTGAAATTCAAAATTGTACTTAAAATATTTAAAATTGCATTTAAAGGTTCGGTATGTAGGAGAAAAATAACGTAGCGTTTTAAGGATGGGCAACTTGTTATAAAACTCTAAGTTAATGTGTAATTTTTATTGATTAGGAAAAATCATTTGGCCATTACCAGTGAACCGATAAATATTAGAAACGCATTAGCTGAGGGGACCATCCCGGCAGAACTAAGTCAGAGGACTCTCTCCCCCCCCCCTTTTTTTTTAAATGGACACCAGAGAGAACAGAAGCCACGTGCAAGCAAGCTACCTCCTCAACGACACCTCTAGGCGTTTAGGAACTGAGTGTGTTGTGGCTGAGAAGATCCTAACTTGATCCTAACTAGGGTGAATGCAATAGCCATCCAAAGCGTTGGCTGCTGAAGAAGGTAGAATTGAGTAGAGTGACCCCCCTTTGCGCTGAGGGGCCCTGTCCCCCAGAAACTGGATGCTCGGGAACTGAAGCCAGGCCCTGTCTGAGGAAACCCAGGGAGTGCTTCCGTACGGGGCAGTCTCACCTGCACCAGGTGTGGGAAAGGTATCCGAGATACATTTTACATGTTGAGTAGATGAAGGGGACCCTGTCATTAGATAGAAGTTTGTTTTTGTGGAAAGGTTGAAATGGTACCGAGGCTGCCAGCTTTCAGAAGGTAGGTACGAGAGAAGTATCAAGCAGCGGGGTAGCTTCCCTTCAGCAGCAGTGATCCGTGCGAAAACACAGTAGAGACAGGATCCTAGTCTCAAAAGCAACAGAAACTGTGAAATGCCTAGAAATACATGTAGAAAGAAACACATGGGACCTCTGGGTAGGAAACTATTAAACTTGACTGTGGGACAGGAAAGATGGACCGGGGAGCGTCTGGTTTGCACAGGCAGGGAGTGGGTGCGGTGCAGGAGGCCACTCCTCTCGAGTGAGTCTGCGGGTGATGCGGTCCAGCTCGGGGCTGGGCGGGGCCAGGCAGAGCGGGTGGCTGAGCGCGGCGTCTGCCGGGTGAGACACGCTGGGGGTGGGCTGGGGGTGGCAAGTAACCGGGGCGGCGGGGGTGGGTGGGAAGAGCTGGGGGGGGGTCCTTGGGGAAGGCCCTCTGGGCTTTGGGACACCAAATGCCAAGGCAGGTGCTTGCCTCCCGCGCAGGTGGAAGCAAGAGCAGCATTTCTTGCATGAAGGTGATGAGCTCTGATTGGACTGCGTTGATTTTTGTGGCGCCAGAGGGGTGGCTTAAGGGATCCACCAGAGAGGTCCACGTGACGTAATTTTCCGATCAAGTCACGGATGTATTTAAAGCTAACCAGAGACAGCAGCATCAGACGCCCCGTGAAGATTTCATCCCTGGGTGCGGCTGAGTGTGCGCTCGGCTACGATGCGCCGAGCGCGTGCCGTCCCTTCGCTCGGTGCCACGTGCTGTCCGTGGGGACGGTCCTGCCCGGTGTGAAAGGGGCAGGCCGTTGGGAGCACGGGCGTGATTGCCACGCCTCCTCCTTACAGAAAGCCTCATTAGGCCTAGTCGGAGCCGGAGCGCAGACAGCCTTGACCCCCTTGGTTAGAGCAGCGTTCTGCTCAGCTGCTGCCAGCGTGGTTCCAGCTGCCCGGAGGAAGCAGGCGTGGGTCTCGTCCGCGGTCTGATCTGTCTGCTCCTCACCCCCGAGCCTTCCCCCCCGCCCCCATGTCAGGTCCACTCGCAGAGCAGTGCGGTGTGGTGATTTTTATCAGAAATAGGCAGTGTTTTCTTCTTCAAGACTCTAAAAAGTGGACAGCTGGCCTTCAAAGCCCTGCATGGGGCGCGCCCTGCCTGGCCTCCCCACCCCCGGGCCCCCCCGCTCCTCAGGCTCCCAATGTTCGGCGGACACATCTGCATCCACGTCTTTGTGCCTCTGCCCGGGGCCACGACTCCTGCTGGAGGTGTCCTCCCTCTGCTCCTCTGTTTGACGTTCCCTCTCGGCTCTCTACGCTTCCCTTCAAATTGCTCATTTGGCTCTTCACTCGTGTAGTCACTCACATTCCCGCTCATCTGCTGTTTGGAGAGAAAGCCGCTTCAGAGACAGCACTTCACAGCCGTGGCTGTGACCGGCCGTGCCCTGGCTGAGCGGCAGGCCCGGCGCCTGTTAAATGCAAGTTTTGTTAAACATCCGCTGTCTCAGGTGCTGTTCGGGTATCCGCCATGTTGCTGTTTTCTTTAATCCGCGTGGTGGCATTCTCGTCCCCGTTTTGTAGGTACTTTGGGGAGGGAAAGCGAAGTAGCCTCCCAGTCTTCCACGGCTGGTGCGCAGTGCGGCCAGGGCTCTCGGCGAGTCCTCTGGCACGCCTTCGGCTCCTGTGCGCGTCTGATGGGCATCTCACACCAAACCCCCTGAAACTGCACCCCTGCTTCGCTGCCCCTGCTCCTGCTGACGTCTCTCTGGGGGGCTCCCTGCTCCGGGCAGCTGCTTTGCCCGGAGCCTCGGGGAGCCGCACCGTGCACCTTGCATCCAGTCCACTCTCAGCATCACCGACCCTGTTGGCTCGACCTTCCACGGGCGGCTAGACTGCCCTTGAGACCACCCGGGCTGTCCCTGTGCCCTTCTGCCTGCCTGTCCCCACCCCGGCACCACACTCCTCTGCTGGAAACCCTTGTGTGTTGTCACAGGGCCCCATAAAAGCCTGCTCAATCTGACCACCTGCTACCTGTCCTCACCTTTTCCTCCTTTTCTCCTTCTCACCTGCCCAGTCACGTCGGAGTCCCTCCAACCTGCCGTTCACGCTCCTGCCTGAGGGCTCTTGCATTGGCTGTTCTCTCCTCCTGGGACATTCTCACCCCTGACCTCCACGTGGCTTGCCCCCTGACTACAGAAGTTCTCTGCTCACACGTCACCTTCTGGGCCAGGCTAATTCTCACCCATGTCCTGGCACTTCCATGAACTGCCCCTCCCCCGCCGCCTCATTCTGCTCAGCACTTAGCATCTGACACCTGCCTGATACATTTACCTGTTAATGGAGTTATTTTCTGTCTCTCACTAATGCAGCAGAAGCTCCATGGTAGTGAGAGCTCTGTCTTGCTCATGGCTGTGTCTGGTACACTGTAGGTGCTTGCCAAACACTCGTGCTCTGAATGAGGGAGGAAAGTGAGTGAATGGGTGGGTGTGGCATGGGAGCCAATGGCCTTGTCCATGATCCCTCACTGTGTATGTTCATGACCTTGTCCGTGGTATCTCACTGCATGCGTATCGGTGGCCTTTTCCGTGATCTCTCACTGTGTGTGTATTGGTGGCCTTGCCTGTGGTCTCTTACTGCGTGTGCATTGGTGGCCTTGCCCGTGATCTCTCACTGCATGTGTGTGTGTGGCCTTGCCCATGATCTCTCATGGCATGTGTATTGGTGTCCTTTTCCATGACCTTTCACTGGGTGTTCATTTGCCATCAGGTAAGAGGAGTTTATTTGGGTCCAGTAGGTTCTGTTGTTTAGAGATGGCAGCGGACAATCAACAGCTGCCTCAGTCGTTACATAATTTGTCCCCTGGTGGCGAGCTGGCCTTTGACCTCGAAGGCGCTGACCTTGCTTTGCAGGTGGGTGTGCAGTTGTCAGAGTTCGCATGAGATAATGGAACAGTGAAGAAAAGGGATTGTTTTTAGCATTCGTTCTCCAGTAGTGTTTAACCGCAGCTGAGATTTGCTGTGTGATAGAGCCTGAATCCTATTATTCTCGTTCTGTGTAGAAAAAATGAAGGCATGGCCTGTAAATGCATAACTTTTGCATCTTTTTTTTTTGAAATTTCAAGAAGTCTAGAGTCTTAGCTTTTTTACATCAGATAGGTGTTTTTTTATATTACCTGAAACTGTCTCATCAGTTGAAGTATCTACTGGGAACAGTTAGACCCGTCTTTCCCGCATGCCCAGCAGAGTCCCAGTGGCAGAAACACCTGTCCTTCCACTTGATTTTGTGTCGTCATGTAGAAGGGACAGTGGCTCCATCCGAGGCCCTGACCTCACTTGGGGGAGGCTCTGAAGCCGCTGCTGCTTCTCTCTCCTCCAACTCCAGCCTCCCCTCGAGGGAAACACGAGGTCTTTCTGATTCACAGAAACGTGTCTCAGACTTTCCAGCGCCTGGGAAGGGATTCACTCACACCTGAGGCCTCTCTGGATACACAGTCCACAGGCGGCCAGGACGTCAGTGCAAGTGTGAGGAGGAATAATCGTGTGGTCACTCGAATCGGCACCAAAATGGGTGTTTACGAACACAGGGTACCGCACGGAAAATCGCTGCGGTCAGTCTCTCTGTTAAGTGGGAATGTTTCCGCTTGGAAGACTTTTCTTCGCCCGCTGCGTTTCGCCGTGGCGGCCTGAGGTCTGTCCTGCCCTCCCCAGCCCTCTTCTGTCCCCCGGTCGCACACGTCTGTGCCGGGCTCGCCTGCCCCGCTTCCCCTCTGGCTCCCTGTTCTGAGCTCTCATTCACCTCTCTGCCTGTTGCCGACCTTCTCCCGCGGTGCCTGTTCCCTGCCGTTCACAACGTGCTCCTCCTGCTCCCTCCCTGGTGACGGGTCTCCTGTGGCTGTGCTCTCGCGCTCCCGCCCCGGCCCACCAACGGCCGGGCCAGAGGCCGTGCAGCTGCCACTCCCAAACACCAAAGGAAGGGAGTGCTCAGGGCTAAAGGTCGCCAGCCGAGGAAACACAGAGACGGCGGGGGGTGGGGACTCGGCGCCGGGTGTGTGCCAGGTGCTGCAGGCGCAGAGGTGAGCAGGGCACTGTTCCTGCTGTGACGGAAAAGTCAACACGCAGTTACAGAACGGCAGGGTACATGTTTTCCCACGTGGACGAGAATGGACGGGAGGGAGGGAGTGTGCAACCGGCGTACAGAAGGAATGATAGACACTTAGAAGACTCTGCTTATTTGCTCTTTGAGAAGTATTTGCTTAGCACAGGTCGCACGCCAGGCCCTGTGCTGGGTGCTGGGGGTTCAGCGGTGAGGAAGCGTGATAACACCTCACTGCACGGGCTTCGGGGACAGCCCCCGGGGTCCGATGGATGGCACGGCCCCAGGCGTGGAAATCCCAGAAGGAAGCAGGCTGACGCGGACGGAGTGCAGGCGTGTGCTTGTGGACAGAGGGCGTGCTCTCAGAACGCCCGGCCGCTTTCCGGGCTGCTCACACCAGGGGTGGGGTGGGGGCAGAGGCGGGCTCACTGTCAGCACACAAAACACAGGGTTCGTTCTTGTATTATTTACTCATTTTTTGTATCGTTTTCTATACGAACAACTCTAAAGCTGCTTTTGCCCAACATAATAGGTAGTAGTCACTACGTTGATAGCAAATTTAGTAATTATTTTACCAGTTGTCACTATGTTTTAAGGTGGCACGGACATTCGAATTTAGAACCGAAGGGTATTTTATCATTCACTGGTGAACTGAACGATGAAGAGAATTAGGCAAGTGAGAAAGTGATTCTTTCCTCCCGGGGAAACGGGAAGCACAGGCCACTTTTGTAACCCTCAAAGGCACGTAAAGTTCCTTGCGACGCTACCCTGTGCCCGGGTGTCCAGAGCGTCCTGGCGGATGGGCCAGCTGAAGCGTGGTTTCCTGAGCAGGAGCCGTGTGAACAGACAGCTGCCCTGTGAGGTCTGGGGCGGGGGCTGCGGGGGGCTGACCTTCTCCCTGCCCAGTGGCACTGTCAGCGCCCACGCTGTCCTGAGGCCTGGCCTCGAGAGGATGAGCTGTAAATCCCAGGCCGGTCTGGGCATCTAACTGCCAGTGGGAGGAACGTTTCAAACAAACCCTTGAAGGGGTGGCGAACCCTGTGAAAAGTCGTGTGCTTTCTCTGCGCGGTTAGGGATGAGCGGACCTTCAGTCCTGTCGGAAGCATCCGCACTTAGAAAACGCCCCTGGTACGTCCACGGCTACTGGTGCTGTGCAGGGTTAACACGTTAAAAATACTGTCCTGCTTTACTGGTCCAACAACTATGTCCATTAACCCTCCCTGCCTCTGTAGCCTGGCTGGTCACGGCATTAGGTTGGTGGGTCAGCGAGGCCCGAGAACCAGATAGATGTCAAGTACCAAGTTTCAAGGGCTTTGTGGCGTGGACCAAATGTCTCATGGGCGATTTGGACGGGATCAATGCCCTGCGAGGCTTGAAGATGCCGGTGTTTTGCTGCAGGGGGCAGCGGACACTGACCAGCCCGGGGCTCTGAGCTGTGGGGGTGAGCGGGGCGGGCTGGCTGGCTGGGGTCTGCGCCACCACCCCCACACCTGCCTGTCCTCTCCTGAGGTGCATGCGGGGGTGGCCACGCACAAACAGGCTTCTCGCTCTCCCTGCACGCTTCCTTGAAGTTCCAGAGACAGAAATGAAGAACTCAGGGCTCGCTGTGCTTCAGGGCGTATGTCTGCAAGCTGATGTAATCGTTAAAGGGTACAAGTGTGTCCTGGCCATTTTCTCATGTGGCTTTCAAGTTTTTTTCCTCTCTAAGTTATCCATTCAGTTAGAGATGATAAAATATGCAAAAATAATGCTAATTACCAGTGACATGATTTTAAAGTTGTCTTTTCTCAAGGGTGTGCCCTGGTTTGTGGGCTTTAGGGGCTGTCTGTGGGAAGAGGGGTGTCCTTAGCAGGCCGTTGCCCCCGGGGTGCCCAGCTGCTGGAGCAGGGAGGCGGGCGCAGGCCCTTTTCCTTTCTCGCCCATTTCCGTCGCCCTGTCTGCTCCGTGTTTCCTGCCCAGACTCCTCTAGTGCTGTACCTGTTCCCCTTTTCCCAGGAGTTTACTTTCCTGGGAAGTACAGCCGTGGGGCAGAAGGCAGCCTGGGGCTTTGAGAACATGCTGAGACAGAGCCGGGTGGCTGGGTCTGAAGCCTTTGTGGTCCTGTCCCCTCGGGCCTCCCTGTCTCCGGCACAGTGAGGCTGGGCCACAGCCCTGCTCCCGGGGGTCCCTTCTGCTCTGACAGCGAGCCTGGCCCCCATCCCCCACCCCACCCCACCCCGCAGCCCCTCCCCGCCCAGGTCTCCTTCAGGTTAACTCGGGGCAGGGCTCTGTCATTGTGTAAGCAGACTGAACTGTTTTTCCTGCATCGTAACTGTTGTGTTAACCGTACTCTTTCAAAACATTTGTTGTTTTGCCGCAGCCCAATGATGATAATTACCCAGAAGATCACTAGTTTGGCTTACGAAATCCATGACGGTAAGAACTTAGAAGTGAACTTGGCATCACTGAATGAACTCATACTCAGTTCATCTTTTGCTTAAGATATCACCATAACTTTCTGCTCTTTATCTGAGGTAAGGCAGGGGAAAATAAATATGTAACTCTGCTTAGGGCTATTAAAGTGTTCATTTTTCTTCCATATTTCATCTTAGTTTTGCATTCCATTTAGTGACAAAAACAAAGTAAAATAGTGTGAGTCACTCATGACCCACGTTAGTGGCAATTTAGAATATAAAGGAAATGGATATTTGGTCTAAAGGTTTATTGATTCCTGCTTCACCTCTGTTACATTTTTATTAAAATTAGAATGTTTTCCCCCTACCCTCTGTCCACCTGCTAAAAACGCACATGTATGTTTTCGCATGAGAACGTATAGCTCCATGTTCTACATCTCCAGCAGGTGGGCGGGTTTCAGCCTGCTCCCTGGGTTTTGCCCCAGGGTGCGCGTTACCTGCCCCGCACCCTCTGCCAGGGAGGACCCGCAGTTGGTTTTCCCATGTGGTGGTTGCATTCTACTTTGGTCTTTAAATGGGGTGCGGGGTCTAGGAAGCTGGTGTGTGACTGTAATGCTGTCCTCCCGTTTGGGGGGAAGCGCGAGGATGAGGAGAGTAGAGGGCGCCGCCCTGGCCGACGAGAGTCCGGCCGCGTGGGGACGTCGTTCCTCCCCTAGTGCTGACGCCGGTCGTGTAGAGCATCAGATGAAGAAACGTTGCAGCGCCCTTGTAAAAAGTTACAGCATTTACTGTTTCTCTTTTTTAAGATTTTATTTATTTTTAGAGAAAGGGGAAGGGGGAGAGAAGAGAGGGAGAGAAACATCAGTGTGTTTTTGCCTCTCCCACGCCCCCTACTGGGGACCTGGCCCACAACCCAGGCCTGTGCCCTGACCGGGAACCGAACTAGGCAGCACTCAGCCCACCGAGGCACACCGGCAAGGGCGCATTTACTGTTAAATGTGTGTGCTTTGGGGAGTTTCTTAACTTAATACTGATCTCTGCGAGGAAGAGCCAGATCAGCTCCCTGGTGTGTTACTCTTCGCACGCAGACCGGGACGTGCTGGGTTCCACAGTGGCCCTCGACGTGACTGAGGAGCGTGTGTTGCAGCGAGCAGGGAAGGAGCCGAGGGCTCTAAACACTTAGGCCAAGATCGGGAGGACAGGGTGGATTTCAAAGGAGGAAAGTGCGAACGGGGAAAGTGCGATTCTTTCCCTCGGAGACACCGCAACTGATAACAGTGCCTGTCTTTATTTCTCAGGGATGTTTCGAAAGGATGAAGAACTGACTCCGTCGCAGAGATACTTAGCTGTGAGGTGCGTGTTTTGCACTGTGTCTTGCTGGGTTCGTGCCACCTCCGCCCGGGACACGCGGTGCTCACGGGCCAAGGCCGATTGTCATTCTGGAAGAACTTCCTTGGTGAAACCAAACCTCCTCCCTCTGCACACCCCCCGCCTCCAAGGCTTGGTAGCCCAGGCTAAGCATCCCTGCTAAGCTCCCAGAGCACCTTGAATACATAGGCATACAGTATGCACCTCCTGCATACCATGAGGCTCTCCGCCTGACTTTCAGTCTCCCCTCTGAGACTCCCTGAAGACAGGGGGACCCTGTAGCCCTTCCGTCTGCCCTGGAGTGACTGTAGTGATTGCAGCACCGTTCAGAGGCCCGCGGCCTGAGGCCAGGCGCCGGGCGGGAGACGGTGCGGTAACCTGGCACCGGGACGCCGTGTTTTCAGATGAGGAAGAGCCCGTCGGACACTCCCGCTTTTATTTGAGGAATTCATTCTGGGATGGGCTTCTACTGCGTTTATTATAGGCACTCCGTTGATTAATTTAAGGAATAGCTTACCTTTCTTAAACGTCTTGCTTAGTAAGTCTAATTAGAGATCAGATCCGTGTTTACATACAGAAGGATGTGCTGACGTTGGTGACGGTGGACAGGCCGGTCCCTAAGTGTTCACTTTTGACCCCAGGTGGCATGTCCTGGGGGTCCTCTTATATTTTCCCCACCTCTAAAATCCCCTAGTTTGACACTCTCTGTAGCCAGTCTTTACCTGTCAGTGAATACACACGTGAACACACTTAGTTGGTGAGAGGGTAATCCGACCTGGGTGTGGTGACCTTCACGAGGCCTCAGCCCCCACTCCCGCCGGGTCACCCGGCGTCGGCAGGTACTCGGGTCCCGTTTCACCCTCGTCTCCCACGTGGCCGCCTGGCAACACCCCAGACCTGGTTGGAGTCGGCTTTCCACCTGAACAGTAGAAGAAAGCGGAGTGGGAAACCACTCAGGCTTGCTGACGGGGCTCATTTTGGATTTGTTACCCCAGATTTAAAATCATGGAGCCATTTGTCACTAGTGACTTAGGGCAAAAACGTGGGCAAACTCCCCTCTTCTTACTGCAAACCCACTTCAGCGAATCTGGTTAACTGTGTCTGTGAGATCAACCTCTGCTTCGACCGTGACATTTGACCCTCTCTGAACCTGACTGGGCGCTCACCGTTGCCACGGAGACCCCCAGCCTGCATCCTTTTCTATATTGCCTTCCATAATCGCTCCCCACTGGGCTCCGTCTCCTCTCCGGCTCTGCTCCATAGGCAGAGCCCTTTTAGGGTGCCCCGAATTAGCTCCCCCCGTCCCCTGGCTCCTCAAACCCTCCGGTGGCTCCTCTGAGAATTGAGAATAAACCGAGAAACTTCTGCCCACGGCCCACGAGGCTGGGAAGAGCCCGCAGCCACCACTGCCCCTCGCTGGGTCCGCTGGCCGCTCCCCAGACCTCTGGCTTCACCGGAACCGCCCCTCCCTTCCTGCCACCCCATTCTGGCCCCCGCCGGCGCTGTGTCTCGGTGTGGGGTGTGTCACTGTCTCGCGGGATACGTCTATTTTGACTGCTCCTGTCCATACCCAACTGTAAGCTCCATGGGGACAGAACTTTATCTTGTTTACCATTGTCTTCATCACCTGTTTAGCCTTGTGACAGATGTCGGGAGATGTTTATTGTTGTCACAAATGGAGGAGGTGGTGCTGCTGGCGTCTAGCGAGTGGGAGCCGGGGGTGCTGCCAAACATCCTCCCTGTGCAGAACGGTCCCCGCAGCAAAGAGTTACTCTCAGAAAACACCAGTAATGCCGCAGCGGCGAAGCCCTGACCCCGGACGACACAGTCGCTATCAAATACGTGTCTGATGTCAGTAAGAAAATGAGAGACTGAATCTTTCGTTTAACGCTGTAAATGAAGTATGTGTATCATTATACTTTGGTTCTTATTTTAACGGCGAATTTTATAGTTTACTACTAGAGTCTTTAAAATGACTTGTTTGGGGAAAAAAAAAAAAAGACTCATTGGATAGGACAGCTGAGCCAGTGGTGATTTCAGCCAATTCCATTGTTCAGAATGACCTCCGTCCTTGCACGCCTGACGCGTGGTTTGAGCTGCGTGTGGATAAGCCGGCATTGTTTTCGGTCTTGAAATGACCGGCACTGGACGTGGAGCTCTGTTGCCGAGGCACACGGAGGCCCTTTCTCAAGCCCGTGGTTGCCGGGCACGTCCCGGGGCTGCAGGGTCAGAGAGCGCGCCGGGGCGGCGTTAAACGGGGGCTCCGGGGTCAGGTCTGCCGCGGACATCGCCGTCACCAGGTGTGAGCCCTCAGGAGGCGACACTGAAGGTTCGAAACACGTTGAAATGTAGGAGAATGATTCTGAAGAAACCTAAAAAGAAGTTCTGGTTCAGTGGTGACTTAGGTGGCGTCAGGTGGACAGCAGACACTGTCGTCTCTCTGATTGTTTTTATAAAAGTACAAGTCCGAGGGGCCTCGTCTCCCTCTCTCGGCCACACAGAGCGTCTGTGCTTCTTCGGGAGACAGCTTGTCGTGCCAGGGAGGTGGGAGGGCTGGGTGCACGTCCCGGAGGCCTGCTTGCCGTGCCCAGGTGTCCTCCTTCCATTCGTGACAGTTTGTCTTGGTGCACAGCAGCCTGGTGAATGGGGCTGAATGTACACATTGGAGGCATCCACTCCGGATTCGTTTGCATGATGATGTGCCTCATCCACATAGTCTCCTGCGTTACTAACCAGCCTGTACCTGGTTACCTGCGCTGAGAACGAAAATGCGCGGCAAACTGCAGATACCATGTGCCGTTTGGACTGGGCTCGAAGCAGCGGACTTAACCGTGTTGGGAGACACCCTTGATTTCCTCTCTCACACCCACGTCCAGTCCGGCCACAAGCCACGTGGAGGCGCTGCCCGAGCATGTACAGACGCTGCCTCCCCTGCCCCTCTGAGCCACGGGCCCCTTCTGCCAGGTCTTCCTCCTCCCCACCCTGCCCCGTCCGCACACCCTACTGTCGGTTTTCATCGCTTTCAGAATAGAGCCCCGGGTTCCCACCACGGCTTGCGAGACAGCCCTGAGGGGTCTCCCCGTGGCCCCCTCGGACTTCCCTCCTCGCCCTGCTCAGTCTGCGCCTGCCCACTGGCCTCCCTGCCGCCCAGGCAGCCTGTCCCCACAGTTTGTGGTTGCTGGTGCCTCCGCCAGGGGTCCCGGTCCTGGACATGCACACGACTCCCTCTCACTTCCTCTCTGCTCCAAGTCACCTTCTCTGAGAGGCCACCTCCGACTTAGTAATGTGATAAAATCGCTCCTTCTCTTTGTCGTGCTTAGCGTCTCTGCAAGGATTTTACATGTTTTTTATGTTTTCTCCAAGTGCCGTGTAAGCTCTGTGAGTGCAGAACCTTTCTGTTGTTCACTCTGTCTGCACGTTGGTGTGTGTGAGCTCACAGTCGGTGCACACACGGACGTGCTGAGTGAGCGAGGGATGGACGAGTGGGAGGCGGTTCTTCCTCTCGTTCCTCGTGAGCAGTTGCGTGGAGACCCTTCATTGTTGCTCACGGAGACCCGTGTGGGAGCTCTCTGTCCAGAACCAGTGCTGGGCACAACTGCATCCAGGTCTTCGAGATTCTTACTGTCTGGATGCAAATGGAGACGGAGGCTTGATTTATTTGGGAAATGGTAGGAGCAGCGAGGTGCGTGAATGTTGTCACCATTAAATTTCCTGAATTTCCGTCTCACAAGTTGCTGTGTTGTCCTTGCAGGCGTATGCCGAGCCTGCTGGAGTATTTGAGTTACACCTGTAACTTCATGGGCATCCTGGCCGGCCCCCTCTGCTCGTACAAGGACTACATCACATTCATTGAAGGCAGATCGTACCACGTGGCACCATCGGACAAAAACGGCAAAGAACAGCCACACTGTGCAAGAGCAGAGCCGTCTCCCAACGTAAGTGTGGGAATCACCCGGAACCTTCATCACGCGGACTGATTAGTCCTGTTCATACAGAGATGCTCGTGCATTCAGGTTTTGTACTTACCCACCGATTTCTTTAAGATGTTTTGCAAGAGAAATGACTCTTGTACTAAAGACCTAGCGGTGATGCTTAGGAGAAGTACAGCATGAGAGAAGAACAAAAGTGGGGAACTTAGGAAGCTTCCTGAGAATAACGCTCTACACTAGCTATGGGGTGTTTCACGAGAAAGCCCTTCCGTGGAATCAAACCAGCCTCATTTTCCAGGCCTTTGCAACCTAGATTTTATGCTCCAGCAAATTCTAAGTGTTCTTTCCTCCTGTTCTTCTCTTCTCTCCCCTCTCCCTTTCCCATCGAAATCTTACTCCTCTCTAAAGGCCAACTTCAAACAGCACCTCTTCCGTAAAACTTTGTCCCATTCCAGCAATGGAACGATAGCAGCGGACACTTTGCTAGAACACCCCACAGGCCGGGCACTGTCGTGAGACTTCGCACGGTTACTCCAGCCCACATGGCAGTCTTCAGAGTTGCTGCTCTTACTCTTGTCATTCAGCAGACGAGGAGACAGACAGACGCAGAGGCCAAGGTTGGCGGGGGGAGGACCGAGGTCAGACCCGGCGGGCTGTGCTGCACCCAAGCAGCCTCCGCTCCCTTGGAACCGCAGGGCACCTGGACCCACCCAGGTGCTGCCTAGTCAGGAAAGGTTGGGGGCTCTGTGTAGGCTGACTTTCTGTGGGATGGGTATGACAGGGTCTACAGGTCCCATGAGAAGGTCGATCAAAAAGTCCGTGAGACGGTACGAGTGTTTTTTCAGACTGTGGGCATGGGGCAGAGGATCAGCCTCCTGTCCTAGTCACTGCAGACAGAGAGTGGTGAAGAATTGGCGTCCAGTTGTAAGGGCGCCCCCCGCTGTTCCGCCATGTAGCTCAGCATGTTTAGCCCCAAAAGCTGCTTTTGTCCTGTACTTTCTGTTACCGGCTGAGTGCTCACCGAAAAATTGCGTCCTACCGGGTTGCATTTCAGACGTGACACTGTGTTCATTTGGATCTCTTCCGCTGGCTGCGTCGTGTCTCCAGGCGAGCACCTCACCTGTTGGAGGCCTGCCGGCTGTAACTGGAGGTGAAGAGAGGCACAGACCGGAGGGCGGGTCTGGTTCACGCAGCCCTGTGTTGCCCTTCCAGGTGGCCGTTACTCAGAAGCTCCTGGTCTGTGGACTGTCCTTGCTGGTTCACCTGACCGTCTCGAGCTTTTTCCCCGTGGAGCACAACATTGATGAGGACTTCCGGGCTGCAGCCTCGTGGCCAACGAAGGTTATCTACCTGTACGTGTCTCTTCTGGCGGCCAGACCCAAGTACTATTTTGCATGGACATTAGGTAAGTAACCTATGACTAGACTTTTCTTTTAAAAATATATATATAGTTTATTGATTATGCTGTTATGGTTGTCCCAAGTCTTCCCCCGATACCTCCCTCCACCCAGGTCTGCCCCTCCCTCCATCAGTCCCCTCCCCTGACCCTTAGTTCATGCCCATGGGTCATGCATGTAAGTTCTTTGGCTTCTCCATCTCCCATACTATTCTTCACCTCCCCCGTCTATTTTCTACCTACCATCTACATTTCCTAATCTGTGCACCTTTTCCCCCGTTCCCCCTCCCCTTCCCTGCTGATAACCCTCCATGTGATCTCCGTTATCTATGATTCTGTTCCCGTTTTGGTTGTTCGATTAGTTAGTATTTTGAAATTCAGTTGCTGATACTTTTGAATTTGTTGCCCTTTTCATGTTCATAGTTTTGGTCATCTTTGTGTTCCTAAATAAGTCCCTTTAATATTTCATGCAGTAAGGGTTTGGCGATAAGTCCTTTAGCTTGACCTTGCCTGGAAAGCACTTTATCTGCCCTTCCATTCCAAATGATAGTTTTGCTGGACAGAGTCATCTAGGTTGTAGGTCCTTGCTTTTCATCACTTTGAATATTACTTGCCAGCCCCTTCTTGCCTGCAAAGTTTTCTTTTGAGAACTCAGCTGACAGTCTTATGGGAACTCCTTTGTAGGTAACTCTCTGCTTTTCTCTTGCTGCTTTTAAAATTCTCCCTTTCTTTTTAACTTTTGGCATCTTAATTATGATGTGTCTTGATGTGGTCCCCTTTGGATCCAACTTGTTTGGGACTCTATGCTTCCTGGATTTGTATGTCTATTTCCTTCACTAAATCAGGGAAGTTTTTTTTTTTTTTTTCATTATTTGTTTTTCAAATAAGTTTTCAATTTCTTGCTCTTCCTCCTGTTCTGGCATCCCCTATGATTCAGCTGTTGGTATGCTTGGAGATGTTCCAGAGGCTCCTCATACTAGAATCATTTTTTTAAATTCTTTTTTCTTCTTGCTGTTCTGGTTGAATGCTTATGTCTTCCTTATGTTCCAAACTGCTGATTTGATTCTTGGCTTCCTCCCCTCCACTGTTGGTTCCCTGTAGGTTTTTCATTTCACTTAGTGTAACCTTCATTTCTGCCTGGGCATTGTTTATGCTGTTGCAGTACCCAATGAGTTCTTTCAGCATCCTGATAACCAGTGTTTTGAACTCTGCAGCTGATGGGTCGGTCATCTCTGTTTTGTTTAGTTCTTTTTCTGGGGGTTTGTTCTGTTCTTTGATTTGGGCCGTGCTTCTTTGTCTCCTCAATTGGCAGCCTCCCCGTGTTTGTTTCCGTGCGTTGGGTAGCTGCTTTGCCTCCCTGTCCTGGCAGCGTGGTCCGTCTGGATGAATGTGGCTTCTTTAAATCCTTGGTTGCCAGACTCACATGCAGCTCGATTTTCTGATGGTTCTGGTGTCACTTGTTCTGAGGTCTGGTTGTGATGCTTCCTGTGGTTGCGTGAGGACGTGAAGCCCGTTCACCCACGCCTCCATCTTGACCACAGGTTTTGAACTCTCTCTCACTTCTGATGGGCGGCCTCGCTGCCACGGCCACCCGCCCTGTGGACCCATCACCCCAAAGTCTGGTTCCGCACCGTCAGCCTCTGTGGCCCGAGTGACCTCCAGGCTCCCACGTCCACGCTGCCTCGCTGTGGCTGGACTTTTCTGTTCACGCACTGAAGTGTGTCTTACCCTGTACGCGGCCATGAGAGCGCCCTCTAGAGGATATCTGGTTAGAGACCGGTCAGGAAAGCGAGGGTCACTGATGTGGAAGAAACAAACCTCGTAGCTCGTATCCAAAATATGAGGACTTATCCTAAAAACTGGGTGGTTGTTAGGTTAAAACGAGAGTAAATCTCCTTTTACTGTTTAGGAATAAAAGGCCATGCAGGAGTTTGTGGTAATACACACATCCTGGGAGAAGGCGATAGATTGTCACATAGGTTAGTAATACTCTCTTGTTTTACTTTGTTTACTCCAGCTGATGCTATTAACAATGCTGCGGGCTTCGGTTTCAGAGGGTATGATGAAAACGGAGAAGCTCGTTGGGACTTAATTTCCAATTTGAGGATCCAGCAGATAGAGGTGAGTAAACCGCTGAGTGAGTCGCCGTGCGGTGCTGAAAGTGCCATCGTTTGCTTTCATAGATGACGATGTGATGTCCAAGGGCGGAGTGGAGGGATGTTTAGTCATCTTGCCCATTTTGTCATTGCACCAGCACTGACTGGTTGTTAATCGTGTGCCAGGCCCTGGGGCCCCCGGGGACAAAGAATGGGGTGCTCTGGGCTCTGGTGGAGCCGTGACCCAGTGGCGGTTACAGGGAGAGGGAGAGAGAGGTGACGTCAGGCAGGTGCATGTCATCCTAGGGCCGGAGTCCGCCTGAGATGACGGCGGGGCCCTGAAGGACGTGATGTCTCCCGCAGGTCAGTAGGAGGGAAGCGATCAGCACCCCCCCCCCACCCGTGTAGAGGGGAGCAGTCAGCCTGAGGGCTTACACTTCGCGCCGGCTCCCAGGGTAGGACGGAGGCCGGGTCAGGCACCGCCGTGGAGAGTGTGGGGTGTGAACGGTGCTGGCGCGTTGTGATGGGGTGTGTGGCGCACGCACGTGTGAGCCGTGGCTCCTGATTGTCGGTGCTCTGAGGCCGGCACTCGCCACTCAGCAGACCGGACACTGAGACGCGGATTTAAACGATCAGGGAAATTTGAATATAAAATGGGCATTGAGTGATGCAGAGAAGTCATTGCTAATTTTGTTGGATCTGAGCATAGTTTTTGAAAAGTCCTTATGTGTATAAAGGGCATAAATTCGGGTCCATTGCAGGTGAAATAAGGTGTCTGGTACTCTGCTTTGAAATACTCTTAACAACGTCAGTAATGAAAAGGGAGAAGGTGGGGAAGAGTTGGTAATTGTGGACATCGAGTGATGAATTCCTGGCAGCATTTCTACCCTTTTGGTCATTAGTGTACCTTAAGGGGTCCCTTGAGCCTTTTTCAGAATCCCCCCATGAGACTTTAATGTCACAGGTGCACTGTGTATCCATTCGTGCCGTGTGTGTGCGCTTTACACACAAAAAGAGAGAGAGATTCCTGCTTCCCCAGGGGTAAAAGCGCCCCGTTGAGAGGGCACGGTGTAAGAAAAAGCGAAGGAAGGAGAAGGGGGTCCCCCTTGGTGGAGGGCGTGCCCACTGAGACAGGACCTGCGGTGCCGCTGGCTTTAGCAGTGTGGCAGTGTTTGGGGTTTGGTGGTGGTGTCAAGGCAGGGACGGGCGTAGAAGCCAGATCGTACCGCTCTCCGCGTTAGGGAAGGGGGTAGAGATACGGCGACAGCTGAGGGACAGGCGGCTGAAGGAGTTTTGATTTGTTTTAAATTGGAGGGACCGAAAACTGTTTCCCGATCAGGAGCGTGTGTGAAGAGCGGGAGAGAGACTTAGCGCCCTGTGAGGTCCCTGAGCGGGGTGGCGGGGGCCCAGTGCAGAGGACAGGCGGGCGGAGTGACCCAGCGGAAGAGGGACCACTTCTGCAGAATCAGGACAGGCGGAAAGCTGAGCGTGGGTGCCACTGAGCGCGCAGTTTTGAGGAGGTGGCTTCTGATGGCTCCGCTCACGTCTCTAAAGAAAGAGCCAAGTCCCTGGCAGTGAGGGGCTGGGGAGGCGATGGGAGCACAGATGGGAGAGTGGGGACCTTCAGCAGCATTTCGCTGGACCTCGCAAAGTTGCTGGCGTGTAATGGTTTGGACTTACCAAATACAGGCGTTTCCACGGTTCACACCGATAGCCATTTTCAAGAAGAGGAGAACCATCTGTCTTATCTGGGGAGATGGGGGTGGCCAGTAGGTTGAGGGGCTCATTGGAGTTAAGAGCCAGGGACGATGACAACCGTCTAGAACGATGTGTGACACTTTGCACCCAGCGTTCAGATGTTAGGAGTGGGGAACGTGGGCGGGGTCAGGACTTTGATGGGAGTTGAACGAGAAGGGGAAAGACATCCGGGACCTTGACAGGAGTGGTGGATGGTGGGCCACAGACCTGAGACCTGAGTGGGTGTGGCTCGAGGGACATCCTGTCCTTCTGAGAGTCACTTGCTACTCTCGCGGGAATTTCTTCGGCACAGCCCCACGAGCTCCCCTGTAAATGTCGCCTTGCAGGAGAAAAGGGCGATGACCCATTCACCTTGCGGATGTGCCCTGCAGTAAACGGGCTCCTTTCATGGCGTGTGCCGTTCCTGCGTCATGAGAACGGCGTTTGGGGAAGAAATCACTTCCCTGCCGGCACTGTCAAGTTCACTGATGTGTAGCACAATAAAACGTTATTATTTATGTTAAAACTCCATTATTTTGTTGGGCAAAGAAAAAAGTTCCTTTGTTTTTCAGATGTCAACAAGTTTCAAGATGTTTCTGGATAATTGGAATATTCAGACAGCTCTTTGGCTTAAAAGGTACGTTCCTTTGCAAACAATCTTCAGCTGCGCTTTGGCAGTTAATGACTAGGCCAGTCGTCACCGAGTTCAGATTCTAGATTAAATTAACAGTGTGTTGAGTGACGCTGTGGCCTTGGTGTTCCCCAGAAACACTGCTCGTGCCCTCCAAAGCCAGGTCCTCAGGGCAGCTGTCCCCGTCCCTCCGCCGGCCTGGGAAGGCCTCTGCCAAGGTCAGGCCGCAGCGCCCCCCTGCTCCCACTGGTTGGAGATGCAGCCACACAAAACCAGCGACTGTCCAGCCACTGTGCTTTTGTGCCCTGGGTTTTCCAGAGCAATCCCAGCTCCTACACGTTCCACTCAGCAGATCTTTGCTGTTGGCACAGGGTAGGAAGGTCACCGAGGCAGAAGCCCGGGCCTTGGCAGAGACTGCAGTCACGTTAAAGACAGAGCCAAACGGTCCACACGAGCTCTTCCCCGGGGTGCGAGGAGGAGATGGAGCAGGGGCAGCCAGGGCCCGGTGGTGCGGGGAGGCCTCGCCCCGACATGGATGATGCGGAGGAATTGCCCGGGGGACACCGGGAGGGAAAGGCAACTCGGGCAGGGGGCCAGTACAGAGAACCACGGTAGGAAATTGCTCAGAGACTCTCGGCAGTTCCATCTCGCGGTCCCAATGAGACTCAACGCCCCGTGCTGCGTTTCTCTCACCAGTTGCCCCTGGGATGGGGGCTCTCGGCACCAGGCCCCATTGGCCCGCCCACTGTCTCAGGAAGGGTGGGGTATCTTTATCCCACGAGACAGCCGAAATGTAGCATCACTGTGGTCGTCATTGCTTTGTGTCGCCCCGCGGTCTCCTCCGTGGCTGCAGAGTTTGGGAGCTAATTTGCTGTGTTACTTGTGTTGTTAAATTTTAAGTTTGATACCTTGGGAAGATCTTATTTTCATCTGAGTTCTCTAGCCTCTTACAAGAAAACTGTAGGGTAAGCCCTGCTTCCTTGCCAGAGTGAATAGTGTTATTAGATCAATGGAAAAGTCTTAATGTTACTAACGAAAAAAATAGTGGAAAATAAAAACAACTTTAGTCATAGTGAGAGGGTTTTTGACTAGTGTAGACTCCCGAACACTGAGAGTGGTCGTTCCCACTGTTACACTCCGCCAGTGAGAAGGCGGGGCCGCACTCGTCTTTCCACACTCGGCACTCAACAGCTGTGGGGGGCAGCGTCACGGCTGGAGGTACCTGGCTTCCGAGTCCCTGGTCCCCCTGAGGCCTCTCAGGCAGCGGCGGAGCGGCTGTCCTGGGCGTCGCAAAGTCTGACCGCACGCTCTCGCGGCCTCCTCTCGTTCCAGGGTGTGCTACGAACGTGCCACCGTGAGCCCCACCATCCAGACGTTCGTCCTGTCCGCCATCTGGCACGGGGTGTACCCAGGGTACTACCTGACCTTCCTGACCGGGGTGCTGATGACATTGGCGGCGCGAGCGGTAAGTACCGGTGGCTACCCCTGGAGCCAATGGAGAGGCTGAGCAGAGCGCGGACTAGCAGGGCCGGGGCTGCGCTCCCCTCGCTACCTTGTGCCCGTGGGCCCCACACGCAGCTCCGTGGGGAAGACCCAGCGCACAGTGTCACCCACAGAGTGACCACTGCCATTGGAGAGGTTGTTAAGGAGAGCGGAAAACTATTAAGTAAGACGACCAGGCGGATGGGGTTTTAGCAATGTTGCCTGAGCACCGGGACCTTTGAGCCCTGGTGTAGACACAGGTGACTGGGCCCAGGCGGAGGGGACAGCCGTCCCGGCGGCAGGCGCCCTGAGGAGCAGGGCCCACTTCTGGAGAGCGTTTGCTTGGCTGGGACCTGGAGCAGCGTTCTGGGAACCCGTTGAGCAGACAGACAGGTGACGTGGGTGGGAAAAGAAGAGGGGCACTCAGTGCGAGTCCTTGAAAGTGAATCGGAGGAAAGCGACGTGTCGAAAACGGTGGCAGGGCAGTCTTACCTGTCACTTCCAGGTGAGGTGGCTTCAGGTACCAAACTAGCAGGTGTTTGCTGTGCCCACTGGTAAGGTGCTGCAGGGAGCGTGTGAGAGAAACACCGAGAAGGACCGGCTGAGGGCTCTGCCTCCTGGTGGTTGGCGGTCTCGTTGGGGGCGTGAGACGTGTGTGTGTGTGCACCACAGACACGTGTGACAGGTTCTGTGCACCTACTGGATGCACCACAGGTGTTCAGAGGTGCAGGAAGTCCCTGTGGCTCAGGTCACTAGAGGCGACTTCCCCAGGAAAGCGTGGCTGGGTCTGGGCTTTCAGAGAGAAAGTTCCGTCGGTGGTGAGTGTGGTGCGGGGAGAAAGGGCATTCCAGGCGTGGAGATGGCATGAGCAGAAATGGGTCTGAAAGTGCATGGGGTGCTTGGGCACGGCAGGCACATGCGGTCTGGAAAGGCAAAGGGCAGGGTGGGGGCAGCAGGGCAAGAACCAGAGAGAGAACTTGACTGTGAGACCGGGCAAGGGCCTCGCCCCCTTCTGTCTGCATGTCAGGGACCCAGGCGCTGGAGCCCAGGCTCAGGAGGGCGGAGTTGCTGAGGGTGTCGGAGGGGACAGAGTGGAGGTGGGGGAACTGCAGGGGAGGGCGCTGGGCAGGCAGGGCCCCCCCGTCTGGGGCGGGGCACCATGCCCCACACAGCACTTCCCCTCGGATGGACTCACACAGCGTCCTCGTCCTCGCAGCAGGGCCACGGGCCACCTGTCAGCGTCCTGGTCAGGGGAAGCAGAACGAAGGAAACAATGTTTCGCTTTGTTCACAACCCATTGTTCTCTAGAAGCTAAAATAACATAACGGCGGCTACTAGAAAGCGGCTGTTCGAGCAGCCGAGCAGCCCTCCGCAGCTCGCACTGACTGACAGAGGCGTGTGCCCCTGTCCTTTGTCGTGGGAGGGCTGGGAGTGTGGCACCCGCCCCCTGAGAACACAGAGGACGAAGCAGGGTCCCCTTCATGGCTGCCGGTGAACATCGTCGCTGCTGCGGAGGAATGGAAGACAGGTCCAAGGAGCTCTAGGCAGCGTTGCTTTTAACTTTTTTTAAAATTTTTAATTTCAGTACAACTTCAAGTCTACAGCAAAGCTGCAGGGAACTCCCGTCTGCCCTTTCCCCAGACTCACACGCTTCGCCCGTGTGGCTCTGCGCCCTGCTTCCGTGTTTTCCCACGTGCACGTGCGATTTTGCGCCCGCTTTCCGGCAGGGGCTCTCCTGCTAGCGCCCCGCCAGCGCCGTTCGAGCGCTGTTCTTCCATGTGCCGAAACGCTCGGTGGGGCCGGGGTGCTCTGGTAAGCAGCGTGAGCGGCGAGGCAGGAATCTGTGCTTCTCTGTTTCAGGTGAGGAGCAACTTCAGACACTATTTCACCGGGTCTCCCCAGCTGAAGTCGCTGTACGACGTGGTCACGTGGGCCGTCACGCAGGTGGCCGTGAGTTACACGGTCGTGCCCTTCGTGCTGCTGTCCATAAAGCCGTCCTTCGCCTTCTACAGGTGCGCGCTCCTCGCCGGTGACGTCCCTGGGGTGGCGCCGTCTTTACAGAGCGCTGCTCGCTCTCAGGCGTGACAACACCAGCGCCTGGCTTCCTTCCTGTCGCGAAGTGCCTGGGCCGGTGCTTTTTAGTCTTGAGACCCGCCGTTTCCGGTGGTCTCTCTACGGAGCGGTTTCCCCCTCGGTCCGCAGATGAGAGTCTGGGCTGCAGAACTGGCAGCTGGGTGGCCAGAGCCTCAGAGCCCCCGGGGTAACCGGAAGGTGTAGCTCTTCCCTGCAAGGAGCTATGGATTCCCTGAATTTCTTTCATCGAAAGGACATAAATCAGCGACAGTCCATTTACCTGTTCTTGCTTCACTCTGTCCTGCTTACCTGTTTGTGCTTCAGCGGCACAGTGTCATCTCTGTGACGTGGACGCCATCGTCGTGAAGTTCATGCTTCGTCTCACCCCCCTCCTCCCCATGTCAGCGATCCTTGAGGTCAAGGACCTCATTCTCTCTCAGATTCTTCCCTGCCCAGCAGTCGGAGCGACGGCCCGGAATGCGGGGCCAAAACTTGTTGACCTGAATGTGATGATAATCATCCATTTTAATGAAATTGTTACATATTTTTTAATGTGATGGAGCGAGCTGTTGTTTGAATTTTCACCCAGTATTTTCGTTCACAGTTACGGGAACTTAGATGACATCCAGCTAAGATTTAATCTGGGCAGCGTGGCTTTTTAATTTTGTGGCAGTAACCACCAAGAAGCAGTATTGCCCATCCGTTACTTCGTCAGACTACGTGCAACTTAATTAGGACCGTAAACAGCAGGAGATGCCAGGGCAGTTGAATCTCTGCCGTCCCTGCCTCTCTCCTTTGCTCAGTATTTGGGTCTGTGGATTCGAGAGATACTTTCAGGTCGCTGCAGCTGCTAATAAGTGCCCTTTTGTTGCTGGTCCTTTTTAGCCATGGCCTTATGACCCTTACAAAGAAATGTAGTATAACTAGTTTCATGCTTATAATCAGCTTGGGTTTATCCAGAGCTTTATAAACACCTGTTGGAATGCACGGTGGACATTCATCTTGGGCAAGCGTGGGCGGGGGGGGGGGTGCGGATCAGAGACTAATGTGGTAAATAAATACATCCTGAGAGGGGCATGCGACATGTTGCCAAGTGTATAGTTATTAAGGGTTGTTCAACTTTAATGAAGTCTTTCCTTTTTCTCCCAGCTCCTGGTATTACTGCCTTCACATTGCTGGTATCTTAGTATTACTGTTGCTGCCAGCGAAAAAAACTCCAAGAGGAAAGAATACACATGAAAATGTGCAGCTCTCGCGATCCAAAAAGTTGGATGAAACAGAGAATTCTTCGGGACAGAACAGTTTTTCTGCAACAAACAGTGTCTGCAGTCAGAATCGACAGGCAGCTTCCAGACACCCATCGCTACACCAGTGACGGGGGGGATGCTCGGGGGCTGTTCTCCACACGACAACAGAAACCAATCTTAGCACCTTCTCAAGGGTCTGGGTTTGTTTGAAAAGAGAGTAAGTTGGGGGGGAAACCGGACAGTTGTCGCTAGGGAATTTGCTGTGCACCCACTTGGAAGTGGAGCAGAGTGAGCCCTCCCAGGCCATGTCCCCGGGGGCCTCGCCTTACACGGGATACTCCCATTGTCCCCATGGGCTCGGGACCTCAGCACACAGCAGCAGGGGCACGTGGGGGCCCTGCTGCTGAAAGTCCGTTGCGGACCCCAAGGCGCTGAAGGGGTGGGAAAGGATCGTGTCAGTCTGGGTGATGGAGAGAAATTACCTTTTGCAAATGAATGTCTTGCCTTAAGCCCTCGATTTCTAAACTGCTGTCCCTTAAATGGTGTTTTCAGGTGAGCTCCCGTGGGGGCTGTGTTTCCGTATTTGATCTAGGCTATGAAGGAGTTCTGGGGGAAATCGAAACGGCACATGTAAGATTGTGGATGGTTTAAAAATGCAACAAACATCTCAGTATTTGAAGGGTTCTCTTAAAGTATCTCAGATTGCTACAGTGGGTAGCGAATCCGTAAACAGTGCGGATGCCAAATTACAGGGAGCTTACTTTCCCGGAGAGTTTAATTACTGTGTCGGTCAGAGAGCTTCGAGGAAGAGCTTCTTAAGCGTGATTAAAGATTGGTAATGCGATATTTCAAGCTCATTTGCTTACAGAAGAGAGAGAAGATGAAGCAGGCAGGCTGGCGGGTGGGAGGGCGGGAGTGAGGAGGGTGCTGGGTGGCGGGGCGGGGCCGGTGGCCGCAGGAGGCAGCGCGGATGCCCGGCAGGTGCCAGCTGCTCAGCGAAGTGCTTTTCTCCCTTATTTATCTGAGCTTTTGTGATACGTAAGATGCAAAAGTTTAGTAACTTTTTAATACTGTGGATCTTAAATGAAGTTTATCAAGCATAAATTATATAGGACTGTGAAAGGATTATGAAATTAATAGTGGGAGATTGCTTGAAGGTTTTGAAAGAGAAATCACTGGGTAAGGCTACTTACTGTCTGGCTATTCACTTTCTCCTCCTTGGCAGTTTGATTCATGTTTGGGAGTGTTTTCGGGAAATGAAAACTTAATGTCATTGGGTTTGAACCACGTTTTTAGAGAATAATATAAATTAGTTTCCAAACTCTTAACTTCTCACATTAAAATTTTGCTGTTAACTCTTGTTAATGAGTTTTCGATTCTGTAATTAGAAAAATGTGCTTCTATCTTTCGGGCCGTTTTCATCATAACGAGCTCGCCTTGGCTCCGAGGTGCCTCGCTGAACCCCGCAGTCTCGGGCTGCTGAAGTAGCTGAACGGGGATAGTGGGGTGACATGCCCGCCTGGCGTCGGGCCTCGGCCGTGAACCCCTCCCCAGGGCTGGGAGCAGGACGGGTGGGCAGGGCCTCTCGACTGCACCTTTATTTGACCAATCTTTGTGGAATTTATTTTCTTTTTGCCTTAAATTATTTAATGAAATGCAGATTGTCTGTGGTCTCTCTTTTTTATTTTTGTTATTAGTAAATTTTCAAATGAAGTTAAGGACAAAACAACCGTCTGGCTTAAGTGATGTAGTATTTCATTGAAGAGGAAAGGAAAAGCAGCCCTGGCTGGTGTGGCTCCGTGGATTGAGCACCGGCCTGCGAACCCAAAGGCTCATGAGTTCGATTCCCAGTCAGGGCACATGCCTGGGTTGTGGGCCAGGTTCCCAGGAGGGGGCACAAGAGAGACAACCACATATTGATGTTTCTCTCCCTCTCTTTTTCCCTCCCTTTTCCTCTCTCTAAAAATATTTTTTTTTAAAAGAAGAAAAACAAACGTACTTGGAGCTTTTGAGGTCCTAATCAGCAAAAGTATCTCTGTATCTTCTTAGACCTTTAGAAATATCTGAGTATTTGTATGATCTGCGTTTAGTTTTCTAAAGGTCATTTTTCCCACCTGATGAGGTCAGCAGCCATGCCCCATTACCTCTCGGAAAGAGCAGGTAGCTGAGTAAATTTCTCCTACTTTTCCATGCTTGAAGTTAAGCTGGCCGTGTGATGTGAGAAGACAGATGAGAATAGTTGTGGAAAATATCTGCCACCCCCCCAAAATCTCTCCTCCGTTTAATTAATGCTGCAGAGAAGCTGGTCCCTTTTAAGAAAAAGTAAGTAAGTTTGGAGTTTAAAAGACAAGTCTAGGCATGTCGTAAGTGAAAACTAGAAAACTTAATAAAACTTTTTCTGTTCAGCCTATTTAGATATTTGCAAATAATCATGTTTCTTTCTGTTCCTGGACTGGACTTTGGTCTTTCAGCCTGTAGCCCTTGGGTCACTGTGACCTCCTGCTCAGTGAACACAGCCACAGCGCGATCACCGCGGAAACGAGGTCACCGGTGGGGTTGCCGGTGACTCGGAAGATAAAGGGACTGATTTTCACTTCCCTGGATCAACGCATTTTTTTGTTTGTTTGTTTGTTTCTGGAGTTTTTTATGTATGAAATTGTTGGGTAGCTTTTCTCTAATTTTAGACACATAATCACAAGGATGCAATCTAGGAGAAAAGCTAAAGAAGTGATTCTAATGCTCAAGCTGACTTTTCTCCTCAAGAAGCGACTTCTTGTGCTCTGTGAAATGACTGTACCTGCTCGCAGTGCTGTGAGGACGGACACCTCCCCTGAGAGGGGAGGTGAAAACAGGTGCATCTCTGCCGCTGTCTCGCTGGGAGCAAGTGGGAGCTGATTGGCTGGACCGCGTGCTGCTTCTGAGCCGCCGAGTAGGTTCAGGGCCCGTGTGTGTTAGTCAGTCCCGCATTCTTCACTTGTCCTGAGGCCACCCCAGAGATGGTCCGTCGATACCGTATTTATGCTTCTGGTTGATTAACCACACGGCGGGAAAAATGAACAAAAATCATCCATTTTCTTGGGACAATAACAGTTATTTTAATTTGATGTATCTCAGCTATCTCCATTTTACAAGTGAGCAGGATGGTTCCGGGAAGTGAGGGTCGCCACCCTGGGGCCCTGATGATCGCGGGGGGGCGGGGGGGGGCCTGGACCCTCCTGCGGCCCCGTTGTCAAGGAGCCTGTGGTTCGCATGAGCTGCCTGCGCTCGGGACGAAGTTGCTTAAGGAGCCCGAAGGGTCGGTTCTCCAGGCCTGGGACCAGCTCTGCTCGTCACAAATGAACGAAGGCTGTGATCCGTGTAGAGTCCCGGGCGAGGGCACGTCCACAGTTGGAATTATGGTGACGGTCACGGTCACCGTCATTTGCTGTTACCACTGGTGTCAAAGCCCTGACTCTGGGGAAGGGTTTCCATGGCCACACAGGAGAACCTGTCAGGCCGTTAAAGGAAAAGGCACACCGTTTTTAGTGAACGTAGCCCTTAAAATGAGTCTTTCTTAATGAAACTGTGCTGAGGGAATGTGCTTTCTCTGTTTCCTTTTTCATTTGTTTCATGTTTGTACCATGTAAACTTGAAAAAATATGTGTAAAAATTTTATACAAATTGCCAACCTCACTGGACACAGCGTACCACCATATACCTTCTCAAGTGTCACTTCAAGGATATGTAAAACACACTTAATTTGGTTATACCTTATTTTAAACTACAGGAAAATTAAAATTTTTTGCCACTAAAATAGTTACAAAATTTATACTTTAATTCAAGGACTTGCTTAGACTTAGGACAGGGCTCTTTTCCTAGTTAGCATTTTCAATATTCGTGAATACCTCTGGACAGTTACTCTCTTCTGTTTCCTTATTCCACGCTGTTCAAAATTACCAATTGGTTTTAAAAGTTACACATTATAATTGAAAGAAAAAATTACCGGAGAGAATAATTGATTCGGAACAGCACCTGTCACCGCCGTCAGCGAGCGGTTTGTCCGAGTCGTAGGCATAGACGGGTATTTTGCGGGGTTCATTTGGCCGCTAACAGTCCATCTGAAATTAAACATGTCACGTGTGACGTGGGTGCAGGGTTCTAAGTGACAATGTGAAGTGCCGCCCTCCCACCCTCCAGTTCCTGATGCCGCCGTTCCCTCGACCCAGCGGCTGGTCACTGTGCTCTGCGCTGAGAGGCTGGGGGCTCTGCTTTCTGCAGCTTGTCCTCAGAAAAGGGGGCCCGTGTCCGTGCGTGCATGGGCCTGAGGCCGAGGGACAAGGTTTGCGTTTAAAAGAAGAAATGCCACTTGGATTTGGAGTCGGAAGATCAGCACGCGGGGGGTGTCTCCAGCGACTTCTGCAGCACCTGCCACTCGGATGTATTTATAGTAGCTCTCCCGGCCGAAGGGTGCGTGAAACGGAATCTCCGCGTGGTGTCTGTAGGGACGCTCTTACAATCGGGGATGAAGCTGCCCATTGGGCTCTTGTACAGAGGATGCAGCCAGTTCCATTTTGATGGATGGGCTGCTTAATAATGTTTTTATGTGTTTTAAAATGATACTTATTTTAATAGGTTTTTCACACTGCGCAAGCCCTGGTAAAGTTCGGAGGCGCTCTCCAGGTCCTTCAAGTGGGAAGACTTTCCAAAACGGAGCCTCAAGACACATTGTATGCTGATCTGCCTTGCCTTTAAAACTGACTGTAACTGTCTTCTTTCCGTACACCTTCTATCGAGCAGACGAGACGCACTCCAGGACCCCGCTCCGTGAGTGCCAGCGCGCCAGTCCATGCGGAGCCGCACTCTCAGGCTCCCTCAGTGGTCCACGGCCGTCTTGTCGGTCAAAACTCAGTGAAGGTTTTGTCAAATTTTACTACTGTGAAAAGATGGAATTGTAATGAAAACCCAGAAGTTACAGAGCAACAGCAGTAGAATGACTAAACATTTTTTGAACAACCTGTTGGAAATGGAAAAAGTGACTTGCTGTCTTTTCTTGGAATCATAAATGGCAGTGTCCTGCCCGGTGTCTATTTTGGGGCGACTCCTTTGAGAAATTGATGTTTTGATATTCCGTTTTGTCCTTTCCCATCAGAGGACAAACAGGTAAGGATCTCACAGACGTTTAAAGCATGCCTCTCTCCGCGTGTTAAGTGTTTCTGGTTCTGTGTCACATGGATTTGTCCCCAAAGTGCACTTGTTTCTGACTTGATCGCTTGGAGAAAGGAGTCCAACTCCCATCGCAAACATGTTCCGAACCAGTCTTCTCGTCCCTCACCTGTGTGCCCCTGCCTCTCCGAACTGGAGGGGGCTCTGAGGCAAAGCGGGGGGCAAAAGTGGACGTGGTTCAGGTGGACGTGGGCGACTTCATTCCTGCCGCCTCCGTCTCCCCCCGGGAGTAGGTGGGCATCATCACCGAACCAGAGGAGGGTCCCGGCGCCCGTGGCCAGGTTTACAGGTCTCCTTTGCCCTCCCTGGGGGAGAACAGAATGTGGTGTTCTGTGCTTTTTGTTTTTATGATTCCAAAAGTATTTTTTTAAGAAGCATTATCAACAGACCCATACATAGTTCTCGCCGTGCGGTCAATGAGACCACCACGTGTGGGTCCACTGTAGTGTGGCGATTCCACGACCACTCGGTTCCAGTCCGTCCTCGCAGCCGCGCTGCTGGCTCGTCGCTGGGCCTCAGCGAAGTCTTTAACTTACATGTGAATGTTCTTTTTTAATCTGTGTGTCTTTAAAACCGAATAAACAGTAGTTTGAAAATGGGTGTGTGTTTGCTGATTTCAGAGGCTCTGAGTTCCATGTGTAGAGCTGAACACCAGGCCTGTCATGAGAAGAATTTTTTTTTTTATTGCCAGATTCTTCAATATGATGGTAAAAGTCTTGAGTCATTGACTCGCTAAATTATTTAAAAGACACTTATCATGTGATAAACACCTCAGAAGGCAGTTTAAACCTTAAATTGGTTTGTGGTATCTTTCATTCTCTCTTGAAAGACATTAAGCGAAGATGCTGATGTTCCTCCGTTACAAAGAGATGGAGCTGGCCTTCCTTGCATGGACATGTGTGTCTGGGCTGTGCTTCCGAGGAGCCGGGTGCTGGGGGTCCCACCAGGTTTCTGTACGATAGTCACACACCGGGGGCTTCAGCACGCGCTCGTAGACTCTGCTGTGGGAGAACTCTCGCACGTTAGGTTGTGCCGTTGCACGAGGGTGCCAGCTGTCCAACATACAGGTACGGCCAGTCAAGGGGCCTTCTTTCTGGAGGGCCTCAGACGAGGATGGCTGAGTTAAATGACCCCATTTGGAGACTCATGGCTGTGCCCAAGCCGCCGGCCAGCGCGGTCCTCACGGGGGTGTGTCTGGACAAGCAGGGCAGCCGAGGCCTGTTGACGGCGCAGTAAGGAGGGCCAGGTCCCAACAGGCCTCCTATTTTATGTAGGCAAGCAGTGCGTTTGGGTTTTTTTCTTTCAACTATTCATTCACAAGCTAAATGAGTTCCTACCCGTGTGCTGGGTAACTGAAGAAGGAATCACCGCTCCCGTCTTCAAGGAGCTAATAAATGATGCCCAGATCATACAGTGAGTGCTTTGTGAGAGCTGGCGCAGAGTGGGTGGGAGGTGGGTGGGGAGCCAGGCCAGGCCGGATCGGGACACAGGAGTTGGCACCAGGTTTGGGAGGAGGTGTTTACTGGGCTGAGAAGGACATGCGAAGGAAGTCCGTCAGAGGAAGGGGGCCTGCGGGGGGCTGCACCAAGTAGAACGGAAACAACCAGAGCAGCGCCGGTGTGGATCTGCGTGCCCCTGACCTTGGCTTATCTCCCCTGGTTAGTGAGAGGAAGAGTGGGAAGAAATTGAGCCAATTATTTAAAATATAAGACCAAAATAATTCAAGCATGTAGATCCGTACAGAGCAGCATCACGGACACTCATGCCTGCCGCTCAGGTGGAACATGTTTTTGCTTTGCCTCATGAGGCTCAAAATTTGCCTGCCTTTCTATACAAAGAACGTTGTCCGTAAGGCCAGCATACCTGCCCCAGCCTTTCGCTTCCCCCTCCCTTCTTGGAAGTAGTAACTGTCAATCTGGACCTCTTTCGGTAAGCCCTTCACTTGGTCGGTCTGTCATGCGAGCTTAGCTCTGACTTTAAAAATGCTCTCGTGTTCCATGTCTGATAGCTTCCTAGGTGTTTGCAGTAAGATGGGTCACGCTGACGCCGTCTGCTTGTGGCTCGAGCCAGGTGTCAGCGCAGATTCTTAACATCACTGAAATGTTGCCTTGCTCTTTACTGGTGAATCTTTTCTACGTTGTCATGGTGTGTCTTCTACTTATTGGGTGTGTGTTGTTTGGTGTTGCAGTGCGGTGCTGGCTGCTGGCTGCTGGCTGCCACCCCCTTTAGCAGGTGTGTGTGAGAACAGCCTTTAAAAACGGGCCCCAGCCCTGAGCTTAGGTGCCAGCTGTTTACAGCCACCCCTGGGGAGACAGCTGCCCGACACCCGGCGCCCGAGGGCCCATGAGGAGGTGAGCCCTCCCACCGGCCAAGGGGGCCACCAGTCCCCCCAAAAGTTGAGTTCCTGTTTGTACGTCTTCTCATTGCATGAGCCATTGGCCTTGAGGACCAGGATGCTCCCATCCAAAAATCACAGACAGACAAGTAGTGGGAACCTATACTGCAACCCACTCCCAGCATTTGCAGTAAAGCTTCTTTGAAGAGTCGTCAGCACAGTCCCTCCGCTTCCTTACTCGTCTCCAACTCGACTGAGTCCCTCTGCAGGGGCTGCTCTGGTCTCTGTGGCTGAACGTGACGGCCAGTTTCCCTGTTTTCTCGATCTGTGCAGCGTGGGGCCGCACGGACCACTCTCTCCCTGAGAGTCTTCCCTCGGCTTCCGGGAAGCTGCCCTGCCCAGCCTCCTCCCAGATGCTGGCACACTGTCCGTCCTTTTCTCAGTAATTTTCCCTCGGGCGCAATTAAGGCCGTAAACAGGTAAAATGAATGGAAACTTTTTCTTAACGTTCATCAAGAAGAACAACAGCAGAGCAGTCAGTGAGATGACTCCAGACGCAACCGCTCTAAGGAGTCAGCCCGGATGACTAGCATCTGACTTCTGAGTCAGTTTACTTGGGGAAGCTGCGGAGGACGAACTAGGGACTTCCACGCCAATAATCATGCGCTCCTGCCATTTTATTCCATTAGGGGTGTGGACCCAGAACCCCGTGATGATGTCAGTAGGTTTTTTAGCAGACGGTGGGGTTGCCCTTGGGTGGGAAGTCCCTTGCAAATGGCTGAACAAGATCTGACTTACGTGTGATGCCCGCTGCCCTGGGGATGACATGCGAGTTTCTTTTCTGCCTAGGGGCATAGCACTTCAACACATTTGCCCTTGCTTGCCAAGGACAGACGCTGTTTCAAACTGTGTGAGGGGAACTGGTGTGGAATGAGCATGGAGTGAGCAGGGGCTGGTGAAATGGGCCAGGGGAGAAAACAAGTAAACAGGTTAAAATCGGTTTTAAGACGTACTTTTGAGTACCTGCTGCATCCTCGGTACCAGGAGTAAAAGGTGAGTCCAGAAGGAATGACAGACAAATCTGTGTGAGGACATCCAGGGAGCTCACGGAAGAGGGAACTGCCTGAACTATATCCTTAAAGAGGCTTCATCTGTTGGGATCGGCTGGATGGAGGCAGGGAAGAATGTCCAGGTGTGGGAACACCACTTTGGAAAAGACAGGAAGAGGAAAAGCATGGCCCAGTGTTCCAGAAACTGCAAATATGGCCAGCTGGTGGGTGGGGCAAGTCAGAAGTCACCTCTGCGGAGATGGGGTGGAAGCCAGACCCCGGGGGCAGCAAAGGGGGTGAGAGGGAGCGGGGAGGCGGCGAGCCCACAGGAACAGGAGTGGGGACCCCGTGCGCGTTCAGAGAAGGCGGAGACTCGTTGTGGGGCCCCGAGGAAGGGATGTGAGCCGCCCTTCATTTGCCACGTCTTCCGAAGTTACACTTGCTTTGTACGTCTCTGCATAAGCTTA
The DNA here is from genome assembly GCA_004027475.1 of Anoura caudifer. NCBI lineage: Eukaryota > Metazoa > Chordata > Mammalia > Chiroptera > Phyllostomidae > Anoura > Anoura caudifer. The sequence continues at coordinate 67,451 of PVKU01004041.1, forward strand.
GGTTCCGATGGTGAATGGGGAATATAAATTAACCACGGCAAGAAGAGTGACGTTGACAGTGACGCAAATATCGCCCGGCACTTGTCAAAAACACTTGTTTGGAGGCCAGAAAAAAGATGCGCAGGGTGGCAGGGCCTGGGGACTCCCGTGCCCTGCACGCACCCGCGCGCGCGCACCCGCCGGCGTCGGCCGCCCCTCCAGCCTCGCCCACAGGTACCGCCGGGCGCCCGGGGGCGTGGCCACACGCCGCCCCGCCCCCACGGCCACGTGACCTGTCAGCTCGGAGAGACGGAGGAAAATGGCCGCTGGGTGTGTGAAGGGCTACGTGCTGGAAGCCGCCTCGTCCGCAATTCCCGGTTTCTAACAGCGCCTGCGGCAAAGCCGGCCCTTCCCGCCCGAGCCGTCCTCGGCCGGCTGTGAGACGGTGAGTGTCGTGGTCGGCTTCGCGGGCCGGCCGGCCGGGGAGGGGGCGAGGCCGGGGAGCCCGGGGAGCCCGGGGGCCCCGGGCCCCCGCGAGTGCGCGCCGGCTGGAGGGCCGGGAGGTCCCGGACTTACGGCCTCAGGTCCGTCTCTCCGGGTCCGGCAGGCGCGTCGGGGCGGGGGCGGGGTGAAACGGTTATTTTCCCGGTGCGGAGCCCCCACCCGCTCCTCCCGCAGCCGGGAGTGCCCTGCCCTCCGCAGAGGCTGGCGAGCGCCGGGCCTGTGCTGGGGCTGCCGGGCCTGCCGGGCCAGGGCCTTGGTTTCCCCCTTTGCTATCCTCCCGGGCTCCACGGCTCCATTGTCCTGTGCCGACCTCCAAACGTCTGGCAGCGGAGCGGCAAGCCATCGATTTCTCGCCTATGCGACTTATTGCCACGGAAACGATTTCTTGGTCACCACCCACGTTGGATCATTTTTCTTTCAAGTCGTTTTGACATACAGAAACGTGTAAAACAATGAAGACCGTTTTTCCTCGTAATAACTGTGTGTGCAGCCCTCTCGGTCGGCCATCAGGGGCGCTGGTTCGCAAGGCAGCCTTGTCCTTGGAGAGTCCCATTCAGCTGGCCCGGGGTGTGGCCGGGCGACGCCCCTCCGGACTCGTAGTGGGGTTTGGATACATTTTGTGGGTGCCCACGCTTCGGCAACACTGGGGATCAGGCCCCGAGTGTTTCTGAAAGTGTCTTAGCCCACCCGGTGCAGAGCCTAGGTCGGGAATCACCGCGGCCAGGTGGGTTCTTTGTTCTCCAGCGTGGCAGCCCAGATGCTCAGCTGCACTGGGGCAGAAGACCGGAGTCCCTTGTCTTATCAGACTCAGATCCTAGTGGGAGAGTCAGCGACCAAACAGGCAGCTATCCAAGGGACAAGTTTAGAAAAGGGCTGCAATGGGAATAAAAGAGCATCCTAAACCAAAAGCACCCTGTCACAGGTGTGGTCCAGCTGAGGGGAAGCCACTCGGACAGGGGAGTGAAGAAATGCTAACCTTCCGTGGTGATGTGTAGTGGCTGGTGGTTCTCCAGTCTGCATGAGCTAGGACTATTTTAACCCCTTCTCACCTAAACTCTGCAGTTATTTAAAGGTGGTGAAACTTAGGCAGGGAGGTCAAGAAACGGGCCCATGGTGAGAAGATGTTAAATGGTCGAGTCAGGAGTCCACCCAAGGCAACCCGGCTCAGGGTCCTTGCTTTCTAGCACTGTGCTCAACTGCATTGTACGAGGAAGGCCTTTCTGAAGAGATGTCATTGAGATGAAGGTTGGACAAGGCTCACATTTTTGTCTTGTGTTCAGATGTGATTTCCAATGACCTTGTTTCTGTCCTGATGCCACAGTCAGAGTGACCTCCTCTGATGCTGGTGTTCTGGGAGGTTGTTCACGTTCCCCAGAGGACACCAAGGCCTGAGCAAGGGGCTGCTTTTCTCTTTCTCTGCCCCTGGGATGCAGGCAGGCATCGGGCTGGAGGGAAGGTGAGTCCCGCCCCAGGAGGTGGGAGCTGAGGGCTGATGTGGACAAGGGTGAGTGGGGTGGGAAGCTGAGTGTGGTATGAGCAGTGTAAGTTTAGGTGTCCACGGTGGGTGGAGGTGTCCCAGAGCAGGGACACAGGCTGCTTAGCGTAAGCACTGTCTGGGCAGGCTTCCAGGAGATGGTGTTGGAGGAGGAGTTGCTGTCCAGGCCCACCTGCGGGGGATGGGCGTCCTAAGAGGAAGGGGAATGAGTGCAAAGGCCTGGAGAGCAGGAAGTGGTGGGGGCAGCAGCCACAGGCGCCGGAGGAGATTAGTCTGGCTGCGGCCGGCAGTGTGGCTGTGAGTGGGGAAGCAGGCTGGGCAGAGGGTGGGAGGGAGACAGACGGGGCTGGAGTGGGGGGGCTGGGGGGACTGGGGGGACGGAGCCGGGCTTCGACGGCTGCCTGCCCTCGCCGTCACGGTGAAGAATTGAGTTCGCGAGGCCCCACTGCTCTGCACGGAGCACAGCCTTCCCCGCAGAGGGAGTTGTGGAGTCGGGTCTTTACAGTGGCTTTGAAAGGCTTGCAAGGGCTTCGGGGCCTTGGCTAACTTGTGAGTGACGAAGCTGTCATCTTCTGTTCTCCCAGCGCGAGTCTGTGGGGAACTAACCGAAGGACTTGAAGAGAAGTGTGTTTCTAATCACTCTTGCTTCCGTGTGGCAGCGGGACTGGAGGAGGGCGAGATGGGCGGGAGGCAGCGCAGGTTGGGAGCCGTCCTGGGGGCGCAGCAAGAGGCGTCGCAGGGGACCTGTTTGGGGACCTGTTTGCAGCCGGCACCTAGACCCCAGCGACACCTAGACCCCAGCGGTTCCTCTTTTCTGCAGCCGGTGCGGACGTGGTGTGGCCTTGTGATGCCTTCCCAGCCCTGTGACTGTGACTGTGGTTGGTTCCGCGTGGGCACCTGACACAGCCTGCGTAGTCAGAGCCTTTTGGGGGACTTTCGGATCTGGGATCAAATCCAGACTTTCTCTAGTTTCAGAAACTGTTCGATTTGGGCTGCCTAGCTGTTGGCAGCCACATTCCCGCCTGTGTGGAAGTTGGTTAGAACGAAAGTAGATTATTAAGCCATAGAGAGTGAGAATTCTGCCGGCATTTGAGGTCCGGGGTGCCCATCTTCCCCACAGCGTGGTTGTGGGGAATAAACCAGTCTCCTTAAAATAAATGGTCTGTTTTGCCTAGTCTAGTTTAAGTTTGTTTTTTGTGCAGTTAGCCGTCCTACTTAGTGTGTAGTTGGCCAAGGCCCAAAACTAAGGCCCTGAGAGCGGGGCTGGCGGGTGTCGGGCGTGAGGAGGTAAATCGGGCAGAAAACGGAAACTGCTGCGCTCTGGAGAGAGAGGGATGCTGTGCAGGTGGGCGTGGGGGGGCAGCAGTAGGGGGGATGCTGGTTACAGGGAGCGGTGGGCGGGGCTGTCCTGGCTGCCTCTCTGAGGTGTTAGACTTGACCCTGTAAGACGTGGAAGTAGATGGAGCTGTCGCAGGTGATGGTGACTGTTAGCGCACATCTCGTGCTGGTCTCCAGCGATAAAAGCACCCATTCTAGGAAATCCGGAAATAAAGGGTCTAAAGATAATTGAAAATTACACTAATGCCACTTCAGTATTTAAATGTGCATATTTTAAATAGTTGAGATGCTGTGTATATAATCCTGTTTAACTAGTGTTTTTCTCCCTGTTAATGTAGCACAGGCATTTTGCTATCAGTGCACATTTTGGAAACATTCGATGACTGTATATCTTTCCACTGTGAGTGTATCATAATTTATGTAATCCTCCATCTCTAAGGTTTTTGTACTTCTGACTAAAATTGTGTGACAAAATGTAAAATTAAAATCTTTCTCCATGTGTCTTGTGCTTTTAGAACTGATTCTTAGAATGAAGTTACTGGATCAAATAACGTAACTTTTTGGATGGTTATTTAAAAGTAAGGCATTATTGAGGTACAGTTTCCGTATAGTTCGCTCTTTTTGGTGTTCAGCTTTGAATTTTGACAAAGCCAAGTAATTGCAGAACCGCCCCCACAGGCAGGACATGCAGGAGTCTAAGCGCCCGCACTCTCTCGTGCCCTGTGTCATCTCCCTGCCCCTCCTTGGGGCCTGCACCCTGCCGACTGTTTCTGTCCCCCGAGATTCCCGTTCTGGAAGGTCGCGCTGGTGGAATGGCAGTGCGGAGGTTTCCGTCTCCGGCCCCCAAGGTGGACTCCCGTCCCACACTCCAGCCCCCTCACCTGGTGCGCGGCCTCCCACAGCGTCGGTGTGCTGCAGGGTCAACTTGGTGATCGGAATCCCCCACTTTTAAGTCGACTTTTGTCAGCTGAAAAGTTCTAGTCCCCGACGTCTGAGTCAGCGGGGAGGGTGGCACTGGGGACACAGTCCGTCCCGGGGAGCAGACGTGGTTCCTCTGTGCCCATGAGCCTGTGAGGCAGGGCCGAGCTTCTGTGCTGGGAAGCCCAGTGGGGGGCGGGCGTGCCCGCCAGGTCAGGCGCTCCTGGCCCCTGGCTCCCGTCGGGGGAGGAGGAAGGGCGAGCGGAGGCCCAGTCCCGCCTGCGCAGTGCTGTTCTCCTGGCAGCAGCGGTTTGTAGTCTGGGCCAACTCTGATTCGTCCGTGTTTTTTTTTAAGCCATGCATTTAGCATTTATATCAAAAAGAATCTTTGCCCAATCCAGAATAAATCTCTGTTTTCTTCTGGAAGTTTTGTGCTTTTTTATGGGACATTTAGGTGAACTTTGTGTTAGTTTGTGTATTTGGTGCAAGGTATGAGTTGAGATTTGTTTGCATTTGATGTCCATTTGAATAAAACAAACTCCCTGCTGTTTGGGGACTTAGATTCTAGTTGTGGCAGATGGACAGTAAACACACGTGTGCCACGTTGCTGATGATGGTGAGTCCATGGAGAGCACAAAGCAGGGCCGGGGTGGGGCAGTGTGGGGACTGCTTTGGAGCGTGAGGCTGTGACTGTTTTACGTGGTGTGGGCAGACCCCTGGCAAGGTGACAGAAGGATGCGATGGAGCGGCCACGTGCTCGTCTGGGGGAAGAGAAGTTGGGCAGGCAGAGCGGCTGGTGCGGAGGCCCCAGGGCGGCGCAGTGCTGGGCGTGTCCAAGCAGTGAAGTGGGTGCCGTCGGGAGCGTGACACCCTGCCCCCTGCACTAAGGGACTGTACCCTAAGTGCTTGGAGAGGCTGTCAGAGGGCTGTGAGCGGGGGGAGTCCTTCAGCCAGCAGTTGCAGCCGCAGCATCGCTGGGGAGCTTGTTAAAGAGGCAGGGTCAGGGCTGCACCCAGACCCCTGTCCGAATCCCTGGGGGAGCGCCAGCCCTCTGGGCTCTTTGAGGCCTCTGCAGGATTCTGAGGTGTGTTACCGTTTAAGAAGCTCTGGGCCAACTTACAGCCTCACAAGGTCGCTGTGATTGCCTTGTGGGGCATAGACTGTGGGGAAGGCAAAATGGAGGCAGGAAGAGCCGTTGGGATCTAGGTGAAGGTCACAGTGGCTTGGACCAGCGTGGTTGTGATGGAGGTGGTGAGTCCTGCCATGTATTTTTCAGGTAGAACCAAAAGGATTTGCTAAGAGTGATCCTGTGTGAGAGGACGAGGCAAGTCATAGCTTTTGGTGTTGGAAGACGGGAACTGGGGCTGCCATCGCCTAGGGCGGAGCAGACAGCAGGGGGGCAGTGGAGCCCCTTCTTCTCTTTGGGGAGGGTGTGAGGGATGGGTCTGGAGTTGGGAGTTGGGATGAGTTACGTTGACACGAGTGTGCATCTTGGAAAGACAGGGTGCGCATTTGGACAGCTCGTAACTGAGCAAACCTGGGCCTGTCCATGTGGCGCCTCCTTGCGTGACCCAACAACTAGTGTTGAGGAAAACAGGTTTTTATTTACAGGATTCCAGCCTGGGGGTGGGGGTGGGGGCTGGGAGCACTCCTGCTCCCCCATGAGACCCAGCACTTCCCCTGCCCCCCACCAGGCTGTAAGCCACACCATGCCCAGAAGTTCCCCATCCCCGTACCTGTTCTTAAGCCAGCCTCCCAAACGGGTCTCCATACTGTCTGGAATGTGCACTGTGGGTGTCAGCGTCCCCATCTTCTCGCAGCAGCTCCCTCCTCCAGCATCTCGGGTGTGTTGTCCTCAGCCTCCATGTGGTGGTCCAGGAAAACGTGTGCCGTGTTGCACTGCACCGTGGTGGGGTCCGGGGAGGCACGCCTCCCAGTGAATGGCCTCTCCATATGCCCTCCAGAGACGCAGAGGTCAGCGTTCCCCTGTCACAGTTCAGCATTCCAGGCATCCCCCAGGAATCCGCACGTGGTCAGGCAGGTCCCCATGACTCCCAGCTCCGTCAGCTCTGCCGCCAGGTTCTCCAGGCCTGCTTCCCAGCGGGGCTCCTCTTTCTTCGTCCAGCCTGCACTCGCTACAGCTGCATGCCTCCGTCCCACCTCGCCAGGCTGCGTGGCGGGAGCCTGACCGCAGACTGCACAGCTGCCTGCAGCTCGCTCTCCCAGGCGGCGCGGCCGAGTCCCTCAGGGCCCCTTCCCCACGCCGTCCACTGCGCCGCCTGTGGCTGAAGCTCTCTCTCCACAGGGCTGTCCTCTTCACTGCCGACCTGCATGGCTGCGGGTTGCTTCCTCACCACCCCATGGAGGACCACCTTCTTTTTGCTGCCCTCCCTTATGTTACATGCTGACCTGAAGCTTCCAGCCCCTCCTGCAATGGGCTGCTTTTGCCAGTTCCCCTTTGGTTTTCACCTTTTGGCTGCCACCTTTAGTCGGGGCAAGACTTCCCCCTTGTCTCAGGAGCTGCCGCCTCCTGCCTCCCGAGCAGGTGCTGTGGAAGCCCCCTGCTGCGTCAGGGCTCCCTCAGAGTCTCACCCACGCTTCTCCCTGGGCAGTAGCACAGCTGTGAACTCACCCTTTGTAATGCCAAGTATCTTAAGTGCCCATGCTTCCCCAGGCATGGCTATGGGGAATGTGCTGTTTGGGGGACTGGGGGCTCCTCTGCATCCCCTTACCAGCTGAGCTAGGGCGCTTTGTGTTCAGCCCTCCCAGGGGAGGTGTATCTGTATGAGTTAAGGTTAGACTTTTGATTTGTATTCACAGATTATGATGTGTATTTTATCTAATCTGCTTCTCACAGGTATTGGAACTACAGCTTTCTGCGAAGATGTCAGTTCTGATATCGCAGAGTGTCATAAATTATGTAGAAGAAGAAAACATTCCTGCTCTGAAGGCTCTTCTAGAAAAATGCAAAGATGTAGATGAGAGAAATGAGGTAAGACCAAGTTTCTGAAATTCAGGTCTTTCCTAACCATTTGTGGGCCGCCTACTACTGTGTGCAAGGCAGCGTGCGAGGGCCAAGGTGAGTGAGAGACAGGCAGTTGCTGAGCTTGGTCCTGTCCGCGTAAAGGCACGGCGCCATTTCGCACGGTGGGTACTTCAGATTCCAAGTTTTGGAATGCATTCGAACTTATGGATGATCGTGTGTTGAATTGAGATTATGGTTGACTTTTTTGCAGATGGAATAATCGGTATTCAGGAAGTTTGATGACTCAGATCTAAAGTGTTTCCAGGAAGCTTTAGGGAGCTTCCAGACCCAACTTTCCTATAAGTAGGCTCACCAAATGAAATGAGGACTTTTTGGAATGTTTCCTTAACGGCGCCCCAGTTCCCTTTCTGCCTTGTTCCTTCTGCGCACCTCGGGGTCTTAAAGACCCTCCGTCTTTACGGGAGGGTTGCATAGGCCGTGCGTTCTCCTCAATAGTCAGGGGAGTGTACGGTGTGCTTACCGTTTTCTCTAACTTTAGATATTCCTCTTCAACAAGTGAATAAAATGTTGACCTTATTGCATCCTGAACAGCCACGCTGCAACATTTTATAGACTAATAGGCCTTTTATGTGAATTTTTAATGGCAAAGTATGTATTTGTTTTATAAAACTTAATAAAAATAATTTTGTTTCTAAAACTTTGTTTTCGGTAGTGTATAATTTTTTTTGCCAGTGGATAAGATGATAGGTGATTTTAGTTCTCTCATACACACACACACACACACACACACACACACACACATATATGTGAGTGTAGATGTGTGAACTTCTGTGCCTGTGGTCCTGATGATTTGTCAACTATATATCAGTAAAACCACGTTCTGTATTGTAGCCTGACTGGATTGTTAGAGAGAATTTGGGCACCGTAGCTGTCCTAGGATTTTTATGTGCATGTGGTGATTCCTCTCAGAGCCTGGTGGTGCTCATTTACTGATTCCAAATGAAACTTCAGTGCCGTAAGAAGAGTGCTCATGCCGTAGTAAAAAAAAAAGAAGTTTTACTTTTCTCTTGGTTGCATTATTAGGAAACTGGAAACTTAAGATTTCAGGGGTATTTCTAAATTAAAGAAACCCTGTAGCCAGCACTGACCAGCGCGTCAGGAAAATGTAAGCATGTGCCTTTAACTGGCGTTTCGGTCGAAGTGCGGCGCCGTGACCGGCTCTCTGTGCCCTTCGCCTCCCGCAGTGCGGCCAGACTCCGCTGATGATTGCCGCCGAGCAGGGCAACCTGGAGATAGTGAAGGAGCTGATCAAGAATGGAGCTAACTGCAACCTGGAAGATTTGGTGTGTATTGAGATGACTTGTCTTCCTTTTCTTTTCCTGTGCTGTTTGCGTCACAGAGTGAGTGAAAAATAATAGGCTACAGTTATACTGTCAGTCACGTATCATCTTTGGCTACAACGGGCCAAGTTAATCTTTTAAAAAGGGAGAGGAGTTTTTACGTCGAATGGAAGTTCTCAGCGCTCCCTGTTTCTGGACGCTGACGGCGCGGGCTGAATAGGGAGCACACGCCCGTGAACTAAATGCCTGCCTGAAAGACACCCGCCTGGAGCCAGGTTGTCACTCAACTCCCTGTGGTGACTGCCGTGGGTGTCACCACATCCATCCCTTGGTGACGGCCGGGGAGCCGTGCCCCCGACAGCACCCCCCCCCCCCCCCCCCCTCGGGCCGCTGCTCCTCCACTGGCTGCGCTGCCCAGCAGTGATTTGATGGGTCCACAGCTGCATCCGGTGTCTGTTTCCTTTTAAAGGTTTTTCCACATCTCTTTTTTAAAGTTTATTGTTTTAAGGTGATGGTTTTTATTGAATGGTCATTTGAATTCAGTGGCACTCGGGAATCAAAGTTAGGATCGCGTACTTGTAGCCTGTATTTAAAAAGGAGGCGAATAGCCCTCTCTCTATCCGGCACGCCACCCTTAACCGGTCAGGGACCGCCCAGCTCGGCGGCCTGCCAGCGCGCTCTGCAGTCCGGCTGCCTTCGCATGGCAGGGCTGGGCGGTGGTTGCTGGCCGCAGGGAGCGGCTGAGGTTTTCACCGTCACCTTTCCTCCTTTCTACAAAACAGCTGTGTGATTAGAGGTCTGGGGAAAAGACCGAACAAGCAGTTGTGAGCCCACTTCTGCACCGGGTAGTGACACACCCACGCAGGGCACCCTCGCCGGGGCCTGTGCTCCCTGTTGTTTGAGAGCCGGGTGGGTCGGTCGCGTCAGTTTGGTGCGATCGTTTGGGGTGTGCATTGGGCTTTGTCCTCAGTGTGAGATACGGTTCCGGTTCCGAAACAGTAACATCTGTGCTTGTGTGTTCAAGGATAACTGGACAGCACTGATCTCGGCCTCCAAGGAAGGGCACGCGCACGTCGTGGAGGAGCTGCTGCGGTGCGGGGCCGACTTGGAGCACCGCGACATGGTACGCGGGGCTCTTGTGTTGTGACGCGTGCGGGCACGTCACGGTGCTTTTGGGGGGTGGGGCGGGCGTGGAAACGACCCTCAGGGAGGTTTTAAAACCCAGGTGTTACAATATGCCTCTTTTAGAATATTCTTAGTCATCACTTTTAGAGTTCAAAATTTGGAAATATTGTTAAAAATACCCATTACCCTTTAATATGTCAGTGTTTTAGAACTTATGAGAGAATTGTTTCATTTAAGAGGAACTTTAAGAGGGACATAGCATAGTTTTTAAAGTATTTTTGTTATAATTTTCAGTATAATAGTTATAAATTTATTTTTATTTTTTAAAGATTTTATTTATTTATTTTTAGAGAGAGAAGAAGGGAGGGAGAAGGAGAGGGAGAGAAATATCCATGCGTGGTTGCCCATTGCACGCCCCCTACTGGGGATCTGGTCTGCAACCCAGGCACGTGCCCTGACTAGGAATCGAACTGGTGACCCTTTGGTTCACATTCTGGTGCTCAGTCCACTGAGCCACGCCAGCCAGGCCATAAATTTATTTTTAAAATGTAATTGTGTTCAGACATGCCATCTATACCCATTTTAAGCTTAATGATACGATTCTTAATTATCTTAGCTACTATGGTATAGTGGTATCTGCTTAGAGCACAAAAATAAAGAAGGATTATTTCTGGCTTATTTATTCTGTAAAATGTTTAGTCTTTTCAAAAGTTCATTTTAACGGTGGGAGAAGAAAGGAATTGATCCGCCTTGATATATAAAACGTGGGTTACTTTGCTGATGGTGTTTCCTGAAGCATGGAGGGTCTGCGTGTGTAGGAAGCTGCATCCCACCATCTTGCACGGACTCTCGTGCTGCCCCTTGCTCTCAGAATGGTCCTACGGGCCAACGGTTGGTTCTGTTCTCAGCACATGTGGCTCAAGAGATGCGCCTGGAAGGAGCTCCCTGTGCTCAGAGCCCCTCACCTGTGACGCGGGCTGAGTTTTGAACTCGTGTGCGCAGGAGAGTTAGGATGTGTGAAGTATATATCACAAAGGTGTAAAACTTAATAAACCGTAAAAAATGATTTCTTAACATTTTTAGTTCTTCATATTTCTGTTTCCCCCAATGATTATCACGACACATTTTAGCATGTAAAGGGTCTGTGTGTTTGCCTGTAAAACACCCCTGGTCGGGGAACTGAGGACCATGTCTTGCAGGGTAGTTAGTGTTGAGGGGCCCTAACCGCGGAGGGCTGGTGGGTGGCAGCCGTGGAGCAGTGAGGGAAGGTGCAGCCCCTGCTACTCCGGTGAGGAGAGGAGGGTCACCGCGCAGGGCTGCTGGGGTTCAGGAGTCACCCCAGGACCCAGTGGCAGGACGTCTGGTGGGGAGTCTTTCTCGAGAGGGCCCGAGTGGTTGGCAGACTGGAGCTCCTGCTGAAGGCGGCGGTCCCCATCTTCCTTTGCAAACCTGGACGTAGTTGTCCCAAGGGGAGATGTTTATCTAGAGTCTTGCAGAGGGTGGGGCAAGGTAGCGAAACAGTTCTGCCAGGAATTTCACAAGTGGAAGTGTCGGCATGTGTGAGGTTTGACTCGACTTCAGTGTCCAGCTCTGCGGTCTGACCGACACTGGGTCGGCCTTTCCTGTCGCTCCTGACACTGATGCTGCTGCAGACGACTCGTCTGGCGTCTGTGGAAAGTCCCTCACCTTGGATCGTCTGGCATTTCCCACGTCAGGCTGGGATTGCGCTTCGTTGGGAAGGGTACCGCGGAGCTGGGCAGCCCTCCTGGGAGCCCTGCATCTGGCACATGGCCGGGATGCTGACCTTGACCTCCTGGTTGAAGTGGTGTCTGCAGGTTTCCTCACCGCCAGATTACTTCCTTTCCCTTCGTGGGTGCTCAGTGTTTGGGGGGGGACCTTGATACCGCACCCAATAGCCTGGCTTTGACAACACATTCGCTGATGTGTTGCCGCGCCGCAGGTTTGCCCCGCCTGCAGCAGTGACCCCTGGGGCGTGGTCATGGCAGCCCCTCTCTTCCCCTCGTTCCCTCCGCTCTCGTTAATCACAGCTCTTCTGCGAAGGAGAGCGCCCTCTGTCTGTCTCATACATAAACACGCATGGGCTCATGAATGTCTCATGTTCCGTGAGTTACCATTCGGTTCTCTCCTGGTTTGTTGCTCAGGCTGGGCCGGCTTTGGCTGTGGGAGCTTTTGCACCCTTGTAAGGTGCCCTGTCCTTTGACTTACTGTAGATAGTTTTAAAGTTCTCCCTTACTTTCTGGCCCCACGAGGTGCTTCAGGCCCAGGTTTACCTGTTGTATTTTCCTTTGCTTACCTTCCTGATGGTCAGCCCTGGAATGTTTTCCACGGAACTTTGGTCCCTGTTACTGGAAAGTGGCAGCGAGGAGTCGGTACTTAGGTGGTAGGTGTGCCTGTTGCTGCTGGGACTCGCTGGCTGTAGTCCTTCTCAGTGGGGAGGCACAGAAGTACGTCTGGGCGCTGACTCTTGCTTACGCGGACGTTTATTTCCGTACCTGTCTGTGTGTGTGAGTCTGTGTGTATTTCAACAAGAGACCAGGGTGATACCACCAGCTCAATCCGTTGTGGCTCTTCTCTGACGGTGAGCAGCCTGGCCCTTATTGTGTACACGATGCATTTGCTTATTTGTTCAACCCTGGAATACAAATAAAGCAGTTTCAGAATTTCTAACCCGTATCCAGAGAGAAACAAATTTACCTACTAAGTGCAGTGTTTGTGCACAGTTATTTTGGCTTTTAGCATTATAGTATTCAGTCAAAGTACTGTTTTCCAAAGTTATGTAGGGTCAGCTTCTGGGTAATTATGTGGTTCATTCGTAACATAGCTAGATGCATTTGTCCCTGGCTGTATCTTTGCGTATCCTGGTTGACTTTAAAAATATTTCCTACAGTAGAGTTCACTGTCTGTGGCGAGTGTGTTCTTTGGTTTCTGACGAGCGTGTGATGTCTTGTGCCCACCCCCACGGGCCTGTACGGAGCAGCATCGCCGCTTCACCTGCGCCTGTGCTGCCGCTGTGTGATCAGCCCCTCCGCTCACCCCCCACCCCTCGCCGCCATGGACCTGGTTTCTCGTTCTATAGTTCTGCCTTTCTCGGATCAGGACAAGCATTTCTTTAGTACTCTCTTTTTTTAGTGTTGATGGAACAAAATCAGAAGAAGTGATTTATATTCTCAGAATCAAATACGAATTGGTCCGAGTACTGGTTTTTAAGAAAACAAAACATTTGTTTCTTATTATCATTTGATTATATCGGTCTCTTTTATTGAATTGTATTGTAGCTAGAGAAAAAATTACTCAAAAAAAGAAAGTTGCTTCTGTGGCCTAGAAAACAGAAAGTTACTCTGCTGTTAATTCCTACTGATGACATCGTCCACCCCCGGAAACCCGGATCTGTAGGCCGCTGCCTGAGCCGTCCTCTCTGCAAGAGGCCCTGCGTGACCTGGGCCCACAGGGTGTGCTGGGACCCGGGAGCGGGGCGTGCTTGCTGGGACCCACTCCGGGAGTCTAGACTCAAACAAGGGGGGGACTGTCTCAGGACAGAGCACGTTTCGAAGAAAAGGTTTCAAACAGCTAAGATAGATCTTGGAAAAAGTCCGACGTGAGTGTTCCATATTTCCGTTGTCGTGGTACAGTGCTGCGTTTGGAGTGTTTATTTGTGGACTTGAGAGACTGGACTTCCTTTAGGTGCTTTTGTGCACAGGTTCCAGCAGAAGGAAGGCCTGCCTGTGTGTGGCTGGTTGGGTGATAATGTCAGTGTAATGATGCATAGTTTTAATTTGAACACTTCACCTAAAATGTCATACAGTGTGGTCGAGTGTGATGTCGTCATGTTACAGAAGTACATGCTTAGGATTTTGTAATAAAAGACTTTACAATAAAAAAGGGGTGTTATTTGTGCCGGACCCTGTATTTCTCTGGGGAGCATGGGACCTTAAAATTACCTGGTAGTGCCCTCGTAAAGCTATGGTCTTATAAATAATAGTCACAGAAGAGCTTCATTAATGGCATTTTTGTGCTTGGAGACTCTTCAAAAGTCCCCCCCCCCCTTTTTTTCAGGGAGGATGGACAGCTCTTATGTGGGCATGCTACAAAGGCCGCACCGAGGTAGTGGGGTTGCTGCTCTCCCACGGCGCCAACCCCAGCGTCACCGGTCTGGTAAGCATCGACGAGACCCTCACCTGCGCTGGGAGCAGCGCGCTCTCCTGGCGGGTGCTTGAGGCTGGGTATACGCTGGACTTGACAGTGAATAGAAGTGACCTAGATCGTCATCTTTGTTTTTAAGATTTTATTTATTTATTTTTAGAGAGGAGGGAAGGGAGGGAAAAAGAAAGGGGCGGAAACATTGATGTGTGAGAGATACATTAATCGGTTGCCTCTCACACGCCCCCTACTGGGGACCTGGCCTGCAACACAGGCCTGTGCCCTGACTGGGAATCGAACTGGTGACCTTTTGGGCTGCAGGCGGCAGGCACTCAGTCCACTCAGCCACATCAGCCAGGGCGGCCTAGATCTTCTTAAAGATAAAGGTAAAGAATGTGATTGTGAAGTTCAGTGAGACTTTTTTCTCACCTCAGCTTATTTCTCAATTTTTATCAACAAAAGGCAACTCTTAGAGCTTAAATGTTAATTATAACCGTATACCATTTCAGAAGGAGTTTTAAATTCTGGAGACATCTTGTTTTCTGTGGGCACATACTCTTAATCTAAACTTCTTTTTAAATAGACATTTTTCTGTGCACTCTTGCGGACGGTGATACATACGTTACGGCTGTGTGTGACGCTCGATCTCAGATTGCAGGTTGAAAGACCTTTATCGGTGGGACCCTTTCACAATACATGTATATCAGATCGTGCTGTGCACTTGAAATATCTCAGTTTTACCAGGCACACCTTACAAAGCCGAATCAAGAAATGTATTTTTATTGAAATTAATGGAAGGGTTGTATAAGAAAAGTTTCGTGTTTCTGTTGTTAGTCTTACCCATTGGCTAGCTAATCACATCAGCTGCGTAGACTCTGTAAAAAATAAATGTGCTTCTAGTATTTATTTATTTGAGGTTGAGTGCATCTTAGTTGTCAATTACATATTATGAGTATCATGTGTTTTTAAAGTGGAGGATGGTCTGTAACTCGATTTTTTAAATATTGTTTGTATTATTCTGTTTGTTATTTACTTTTCTTAGTGAGTGCATGCTGTAAATATCCACCTAAAAGGTTTCTCCTTCCCTCGCTCCCTGTCCTCCTTCCCTCCCTCTCCTTCTGGCGCGTACCTGCTGCCTGCCTCCCAGCAGTACAGCGTCTACCCCATCATTTGGGCGGCAGGGAGAGGCCACGCAGACATCGTGCACCTCCTGCTGCAGAGCGGCGCGAAGGTCAACTGCTCCGACAAGGTGGGTCAGCGGGGCCGCTCAGGGCCTGTCCGGACGGTGTCCCCTCGGCGTGTCTTGGGACACGTGTTTGCATGCCAGCTCACGCGACTGCCGGGACGTGCCTTCCAGTTATGCGTGTCGGTACATTTTATGTAGATACACACCTCAGAGATGGTCCCTTCCATTGCTTTTATACCACAGTCGTCATTCTCAGGAAAAGAGACAGGGGCGTTCGCCATCTTCATTATTTGAATTTTTCTTTACAACTTTTCTTCCCAACTTTAGTCCTGTCTGCTTTTCGTGTTGTTGCCAGAATGATCTTTCTAAAATTCAAGTTATCTCTCTCTTATGCTCAGCTTCCTGTAGACACCAACCCCTGGTGTGACATGTGAAGATGGGCTTGTCTCCCTTTCTGCCCCTTCTCCTGCTTTCTGTACCCAAAAATGACCTTGTGAACAGTATTTTACGAGGATGGCGTGTTGGAAAAGTTTCTTAGGCTAGGACACACCTAACCAGTTTGTAGGAAGAGGGAATAAAGGAGAAAAGACTGGTGGTGTGGGAAGACATCATTGAGTACGTTTCTAGGTGAAACCAGGAAAACAGGATCGCAGTGCACAGGAAGGGATTAAATTTATTGGGGGTAGAAGCCAGGAGTCGGGGGAAAAACAGAGACTTGTTGAGGCGGTTCTGAGTGCCGGGGGTCTCTGGAGGCCTTTGGTGATAGAGGGCCAGGGCCTGGAGCAGACGAGGGGCCGCGGCGCCGGTGCCGCCCAGTGCTCCACGAAGAGGGAAAACGACGTGCAGCCGGTGTCCCAAGGATGGGCACAATCACACTGTCTTGGAAGATGTCCGAGGTTTTTGATTCATAGACTTAGGGAAGGCGTTTCAGCCAGAGAAAACGTTACCCACAAAGGAAGCGGCGAGAAAAGAATTGAACTCTGAGAGAAGATAGATGCAGGAGCGAAACTGGGAAGTCCCTCAGGGATCCCTTACTCCGTCTAAGCCTGCCGCAAGGCCTCAGCCTCGAGCTGCCCTCCTCTCCTGTGTCCTGCCCTCCGTCAGGCTTCTGCCCCCGAGGGCTGTGCTGCCCTGAGGCCCTGCCCCCAGGAGCCCCAGGCTACAGCTTTCAGCAGTTTGGTTCCCGAGATGTTTGATGTCCAGGGGTGTCCAATCTTTTGGTGTCTCCGGGCCACACTGGAAGAAGAGTTGTCTTGGGCCCCACGTTAAATACACAAATACTAAGGAAAACTGGTGGGCAAATGAAAAGGTTTTAAGTCAGTTCACGGTTTTGTGTGGGGCTGTGTTCGTGGCCATTGGGCTGCAGGCCGCGGGTTGGGCACCCCTGCGTGGGCTGCCTGGGACAGTAGCCACCAGCCGCATGTTGCTATTTAGACTTAAATCTATTAAAATAAGGTAAAGTAACTGAGCTTCCCAGTCAGACTTGCTACATTTCAAGTGCTGGAGAGCCTCAGGTGGCTTGCGGCTGCTGCCGCGTCACAGAGTCCTTGCGCCAGCACAGAAAGCTCTCCGGACGGGGCTGTGGCAGAAGCAGGCCTCACTACGGTCCATTTCTGTCCGCGGCCTCCTGGGCAGTTAAAGGTCACGGCAGGTGTTCGTACGTCTCCTGCCTGCCCGACTCCCCGGAGGCATAAAGACATTGCTGTGTTACGCATGATTTATATGCGTCAATGTCTTCTGAGTCATATTCCAGCAGAAGGTACTTTCTAGTGCTGTTTCTAGGCTGCCACTTCTTTTGTCGAGTGCAGAGCTGGTTTGGGGCGTGGCTGAGAGCGCAGACGAGCCAGCGCGGTGGTTCGTGGGTCTGGCTCCCCCTCTCAGCAGCTTTGTGACCTTGGGCCTGCACCCGAGCTCTCAGGGCCTCGTTTGCCTGGCGGGAAAGTGTGGTACTGCCCCTCCTCGTTCTTGTGGTACAGGCTCCGTGAGGTGGCAGTGAAGCCGTCTGAGCTGTTTTGCCTGTAGTCAGCCTGTTGGACTTCCAACTGTATGTCACAGGACATGGGAAGCAACGGAAGCTTGTTGAAAATTAGAGCGTGTGACTGTGTGATGGAAACGTTGTCACTCACTGGTGATAAAAGTGAAGTTGGGTAAAAGATAGTTCATGCGCTGGTTCATCATCTGTTCTGGGAAAATAAAATGGGGGATACGCTGTAGCTGCAATTAGCGTCATGCCGGGTGTAAGGGGTAATCTGAGAGCACGTGAAGTAGGACCGCAGCAGCATTCACGCTGAAAGCTTCTTTTCATGTACCGTTGGCCATAACTTTAAATGTATTGTTCGTTTTAATAGTATGGGACCACCCCCCTGGTTTGGGCTGCACGAAAGGGCCACCTGGAGTGTGTCAGACATTTATTGGCTTCGGGAGCTGATGTCGATCAAGAAGGAGCTGTAAGTGTCTTTCCTATTTTAACCCCGATAATGGGGACATGTTTTCAGTTGTAAAGGAGAGAATATTTTTTCTTAGTATATACCTAGAGAAATTTCCCACAGTTTGTAAATGATACTTAGAAAAACAAGCATTATCTTGCTGTTATCCTGATAAATATGTTATAGATATTATGTACTGTAAATTTTTGCTCTTAAGGATCTATTCCTAATGCACATAAATTTTGGGAGGCTAAAAATAAAGAATATTGGTCAGTGATCCTAGTGTAAATTAAAATAGTCTCAAATCAAATAGTTTGAAATACATGAATTATGGAAAAAGCTTTGATTAAAATTTATTTAAATGATTAAATAAAATTAAAATTTAAAATGTATTTAAATTTCAAAAATAATATTGTAATTTTTTGTATATTCTTAACTGTGAGTTATTTTCGTTCTTCAATAGACAGATTTAAAAATATCGGAAATCGGAGGTCAAAACCTAGAAAGCTTTAAAATTGGTTCAAATACAACCAACTCACAGTTATTAATCGCTTCTTGAGCCCCTGCTGTGGAGCCAGCCGGGCGAGGGACGTGTGGGGCACTGGAGGAGCACGCAGCTTCTCTGTGCGGTGACAGAACGTGGGTAAAGGGGGCGGCATTCGTGTGTCAGGGGCAGTCACGCGGACGTGCGGGGTGGCCCGTGAAGGGCCCCGGGGTGGGGGGGCGGGGGGGACACACCGCACCTGCAGCTGCAGGGTTGGGACAGCGAGCTCCAGGTCGTGCTTGCTTTCCAGCACAGCACAGCACAGCCCGTGTCTCCTGTTCCCGTGGGGCAGAAGCTGCCAAATGCCGACCTGGTGTGTGTGGGGGGGCGGGGGGCTGACGTTTTAGTGCTGGTGGAGACCACGCGGTTCACAGCACGGAAGTCACACCGGTGACTCTCTTCCTGTCTGGACAGTGTAGCGAGCGGATGAGTGGCAGATCCGCGTGGGCAGTGACTGCTGAGCCTGGGAGCAGGGTGGGCCCGCTTGCTGCGCGGGAGGGCGGGGCTGCGCCCTAGGCGCCGGCTGCGGACTGGACCGGCTCTCCCAGTAAGGGCGCCGTCTCAAGGCAGAGCAAGACCTGCAGAAGTTTCAGTACCTGTAGTAATGGGGCAGACTCTTCTGTTAGGTGATTTACGCTTATAAATTAGAAATGCAGTTTTTGAAAGAGCAACTGCAATAAGAGTCTGCGGAAGTGGGGTCTCCAGACCACAGTAAAAGACAGCAGGCTACACGGTACTTTTATTAAAATGTCCTGCAGCCGTTCAGTCATTGTTTTCCGTTTTTTCCCGTAGATGTTGTTGTAGACCATTCTTTGGTGAGTCTGAAAGACCGTACTTGGGATTACTCAGTTTAGAATGAGTTTCACTTTGGATCGTGCTGTCAGCTGTGTGAGGCCTCGTCCCATTCCCCAGAGGGCGGCACTGCCGTGAGCCCCTTCCAGGGCCAAGTGCAGGGAGCTGAGGGGCGGGGCAGTGCTGGTGACCCAGCGGGTAATCTCGCTCCGGAAATGCGCGTAGGCCTCCTGGCCCCTTTGGAGTGCTTCTGGTTCTTTATGTCGACATTTGCTGTCAGAAGTGACTGTTAGTAGGCCACCTGCTTGCGCACATCAGTTTTGTTATTACGGCACAAATCATGTGTTTTCTAGAATTCACTGACCTCTCGGGCTTTTCTCTGCGTTTAGAACTCAATGACCGCGCTTATCGTGGCTGTGAAAGGCGGCTACACACAGTCGGTCAAGGAGATTCTGAAGCGGAGCCCCAACGTGAATCTGACGGACAAGGACGGGAACACGGCCCTGATGATCGCGTCGAAGGAGGGACACACCGAGATCGTGCAGGACCTGCTCGACGCTGGGACCTACGTGAACATGCCTGACAGGGTAGGCCACCTGCGCGTCTGCCAGCGGTGACGTTGCTAGAAGGCGACCTTAGCTTCTCACCACCGTGCACGGCCCTCCATGCACGACACAGTTCATTTTCAGATCAGTTTTATTTCCACCTTTGGCACTAGCGAGTTAAAGACTTCAGTCGTTGTGAAGGGTGCTCTTTCTGATTTTGTTGAATGGTGGTGTTACGGGGAATGTCACATGTGCTGTTAGTCTGTGGCTGTCCTTGATGTGTATCACCGTAGATGTTCGTGTGGCCTCTGGGCTTCAAGTACCTCCCCTTACACTTAGAATTTTCCAGTTCTGCCTCTTCTCAGAAGTCTGCACTTGTGTACACAACTCCATGTGAACTCTTTGCTTGAATGGACTTTAAAAAAAAAAGATTATTTATTTTTAGAGACAGGGGAAGGGAGGGGGAAAGAAAGGGAGAGAAACGCCAACGTGTGGTTGCCTCTCATGCACCCGGTCCTGGGGACCCGGCCCGCATCCCAGGCATGTGCCCCGACTGGGAACCGACCTGGTGACCCTTCGGTTGTCAGGCCCGCGCTCACTGCACGGAGCCACACCAGCCGGGGCTTGAATGGGCTTCCTCAACCTTCAGCAAAGCAGACGTTTGTTCGTTCCTTCCCATCCCGCCTCCCCTCAGCCTTTTCCATCAGTGAATGGCACCGCCTCCACCTGTGGCTGGAGCCCCACGGCCTGCGCGACAGCCTTGATGCCTCTTCCTCCCACATCTGGTTCTTCAGCAGGTCCCGTGGGTCCTGCCTCCGGAACAGCCTTCCTTGGTCCACATCCCTTTGTGTCCAGAGCCACCCCCGAGTGCGCGCCCCCGTCCCCCACTGTGGGAGCAGGAGCACCTCGGCTGGGCTCTCTCGGTGGCTCTGACGTCTTCTCCACGCTGCTCTCGGGGCGGTCCTTACAGCAGTGAGGTTCACCTGCACCCCTTTACTGAAACTGTCCGGGCTTCCTCTTGCACGTAGGGGAGCCGTTGCACCTTCAGTGTGCAGGTCCTGCGTGACGTCGTCCATGGCCGGCTCTTGGTCCACGTGTGTTTCCACTTCTCTCCTTACTCTCGTTCAGCAGCTTGCAGCCCCGTGGACGTGTCCACGTTCTCGAACCCTCTGATCTGTGGCTGCCCCAGGGCCTGCGTCCCCACCGGACTCTGCTGGGACACTGCCCTTCACGACCATGCGGGGCTGGCTCCTGCTCCCGGCTCCCACCCCCCGTCCGAGCCAGCCAGCACCGGCACAGAAGGCCCTCCAGCCGCCCCGGCCACCGTGCCACCCAGCCACTTCCCTTCTCCTCACCGTAGTTTAATTTATTTCCGCGGTGTTTGTCTGGTCTTACGTCTGTGTTTCCAGTGTTGCCTGCCTCCTGGACTGTCCCTGCTCGCAGAGACAGAACGCTGCGGGGCTCGTGGCGAGCAGGGAGGCGTCTGTAACCTCTTACTAATTTGTGGTCTGGGGCCGTGGCAGTGCTGACGTCCTCCACCAGCGTTCGTCTGCCTCGGCTTGCCTCTGCTCCTGACGTGGTGGTTCGGGTGTGACACCAGGGCCCTGGACTTCATAACCCTCGAGGACCCACTCCCTGCTTTGTGGCCCACGGGCCCCCGGCACTGACCTGGGCACAGCTCACGGCCTCTGCCGGCCCGCGTCCCTCCAGCTGACGTGTGATGTAGCAGTTAGGAAAATGCCCTTTGCCAAAGCAGCCATTCCCGTGAGGCAGTGGGAAGATATAATTAATAATGATTATTGCCTGGCGAACGTAATTTCAGGGCAAAGAGATGTCCTTATGAGGTAATGGGCCCCCCGGGGCCTGTTCTGGGGCTGACTCAGGCTTCTGTGCCGTTGTCCTCCGATGCCAGGGCCCGGGATGGGGGTGCTGCTCCGCAGGCTGCCTCCCCGCTCAGTCAGGGAGGCCACAGACCCACGCCGGTGCTGGCCTTGCGGCTCCCCCTTCGGAGACCACGGCTTCTGTGGTGCGGCGCCGTCCCGGGGAGTCGTGCTGCGTCACTGCCAGGCCTTCTTGCAGCTTGCTGACAACCACGCTGTCGTCTCTTTAAGTTGCATGTGCAGTGGGAGGTCACGTTCAAGGGGGGCGGCTTGTCGTCGGGCGACTGGTCTTTCTGAACCTTCGCCCGGAATTTCCGAGCCTTCGTTCGGAGGGTTACAGTCTTCCGTCTCTCACTTCAAGGGCATCGACTGAAGCTTTTCTCTTCATTTACAGATACTTTTTTCCCAAGAAATTTTCAGGAAAAACCTATTGCATCCACACATGACTGACCTTGACCTCCAGCCGGTGTTCACTTGTTCTCATCACGCACTCTCCTTGTTCTCGTGTCTCGTTAGAGTGGGGACACCGTGCTGATTGGAGCCGTCAGAGGAGGTCATGTGGAAATCGTGCGAGCGCTTCTCCAAAAATACGCCGACATAGACATTCGAGGGCAGGTAGGTGCGATGCCGCGCCGTCGTCGGTGCCCCTGAGTCTGATGGCCTGTACGTGTTGGCCGATCTCGGGGTCGTTCTGCCGACTGTTGCCCAGAGACAGACTTGCACGCGCCGACGGTTCGGTGAGTGCCCGATCGTGCCATGCCCATGCCGTGCCCGTGCCGTGCCCGTGCCGTGGCTGTGGGACTGCTGCGTGAACGTCGTCCGAGCTTTCTCATTTGCGCGCAGCGGTTCTTAAACACTGGGTCTCACGGGAAGCGGTCGTTGATTTTCTCCTTTGCGACGCAGGACAATAAAACGGCCTTGTACTGGGCCGTGGAGAAAGGAAACGCGACGATGGTGAGGGACATCCTGCAGTGCAACCCGGACACGGAGATCTGCACCAAGGTACGGGCCCCGCCCGCCAGCCAGCCGGCCGGGGCCGGGGTGGTCGTGCCGGGGCGGTCGTGCCGGTCCTTGTCATCGGCCCGGTCTGGGGTAGCCTTGTGCTGACCTTACTGGCCACGTGCTGTGTGAAATTGAAGAGCGACTTTGCGTCCTTTCAGGAGTGCGTGTTCTCAGGAAAATGCAGTGTGTGGTTTGTTACTTCAGGTAACCACGTCCAGAAAGTGCAGCATCAGCTGCGGACGTATAATTTCCCTTTACGCTCCCACCGGGCGGACGCAGAGCCCCTTTGCTTTACGAAGGCCACTGGGAGTGGCTGTGGGTCCCAGACTGGCCACTGCGCTCTGGTTTCTCAGAGCTTGTGAAAACAGAAACCCGCGTCAGACGTCAGGGACCGTGCCGGGCCATATGTGTGAGGTTTTCTGTGGGGAAGATACCTTGGGAATTTGAGAGCGAAATGGCAGGAACTCTTCATGAAGAAAACAAAGTTACGGAGTCACGCGTAGGGCAAGGCTATTTGATCTGGAGATGGGGCGGGCGTCTTTCTGCACCGGTGACGGTGACTCAGCGCCCAGGCAGCAAGGTCCCGGGGCTGCCTGCTGGCACGCAGCTGGTTCCCTGCAATCTCTTCTTTCCGTGCGGGTCATGTCTCGGCCACCGCAGCCACCTGCAGCTGCTGACCAGGTTTCTCTCTTACCTCAGTGCCGAGCTGTGGTCCCTTCTATTTCTCTTGGTTTTTAAAGGAATCACGAACTCTTGAGGTTTTCCAAAAACGTACTGCGGTATCAAATTGTTCTCCCTGCTACACACAGGCCTTTGTAAAGGGCGCAGAAAATAGGAGCGATGCGGATTGGGGGTTGGAAAAATCTAGGCGCGGGCCTTCCTGCACCTGGGTAGCTGGGCTGCGGTTGGCCGCGGGACGATGGTGAGAAAGGGCCTCGTCTCTGGAGGCGTGGCCCAGACGTCTGCGTGGGGGGGGTGGGGAGCAGCAGCGAGGGCCAGGGCCCGGTGGCCAGAAGTGGCACCAAGGCAGCGGGTCACATGCCATACTTGGCTGAATGACCGCAGATTATTTTGATACAAACGAGTGGCTGTGAGAGGAAAAGCAGTTTTCTTGTTAGATTTTACAGCTGTTTCCCTGGGAACGTTGTTGACGTAGCCTGGTACCAGAGTCCGATCACACGCATGCGTGTGTGTGGGACTTGGGACATTCAGGAGTGGCGCTCTCAGTCTGGCAAACTTTCGCACGTGTGCCCGCAGGATGGCGAGACCCCGCTGATCAAGGCTACCAAGATGAGGAGCATCGAAGTGGTGGAGCTGCTGCTGGACAAAGGCGCGAAGGTGTCTGCTGTGGACAAGGTGAGGCACCTGTGTGCGGAGACACTGTCCGGAAGGTGGCTGGGGCCTGACCTGTGTACCTGGTGGACAGGGGGTCAGACTGCCGCGGTGCCGGGAGAGGGCCTGGCAAGGGCCCTCTGTGCGATCCCAGGGCTGCAGCCATCTGCTGGCGGCCCTGCGTGCTGAGCTGAGAGGGGGTCGGGGGTGGGCCCCACGTGCTAGCAGGGAAGCTGCCTCAGACGAGCCTGCGCGGCTGGGACCGGTTGGGGGCTGCGGCAAGCACTGTGGGTGGGGGGCGTGTGAGGGCAGTTTCTTGCAGATGCGCGGTGGGGAGGACTCCCACAGGACTGGAGGAGGCAGACTCCAGAGCAGCTGGCATCACTGTGCCCAGCAGGGGAGGGGGCTCCGCCCCACGTCCAGGCTCTCCTGCTCGCTCATGTCAGGCGGGGCAGCAGTGTGGGTCACGGAGCTTTCAGACAGGAGGGGAGTCTGCACGCCAGAGCCTGAGCTGCCCCGGGGAGGCAGCTGGCGTCAGGGGCCCGGGGCGGGAGGAGCTGCGGGGTCACCCGGGGGAGGGGCGGGGAGGAGAGCGACCTTCACTTCGGAGGGCTGTGGGGACAGTGTTCCCGAGGAATGCTAGGTAAGGAGTGGGAGAAAGAACCTGCAGGAAAATCTGAGATAAAAACCCACAGTGTTTGTGTACTCCACATGAAAAATGCGAGGAGTTCGGATTTTCAGTTATTTTACAGAAACGGCCGTTGTTACTGCGCATGTTGCCTGTTTAGAAATACGAAGGCTCACGTCTTCTGCCGCTGTTTTGCAGAAAGGGGACACCCCCTTGCATGTCGCTATCCGCGGGAGGAGTCGGAAGCTGGCGGAACTGCTCTTACGAAATCCCAAAGATGGAAGGTTACTGTACAGGCCCAACAAAGCGGGCGAGACCCCCTACAACATTGACTGCAGCCACCAGAAAAGCATTTTAACTCAGATATTTGGAGCCAGTAAGTATGGGGTTTTGTTTCCGACTGAGCTTTTAGAAAAAATGAGTGTTCCATGAAAGCATTTGGAGCCCAACAGCGGTTTCGCATCTGTCACTTAACTGGGAATGACAGAAGTGAGGAAGTTGCTGTTTCACTGTGGGCAGGTGCTCCGCCCCGTCTGAGCTCTTTTGCATCGGGTCATAGCTTTCTCAGCGCGGTGCACTTGGGGGGACCAGTCAGCGCCTGATCCCTGAAAACGCGGCCCACGTCTCTCAAACTCCCTCTGCCGCCATTCTCCCAGGGAGACCGTGCGCGTCCAGCGACTGCGCGCCCTGGGTTCCGAGCGTGGCCCCCGCACCTGCTTTCTCCGCCTTTGCGGGTGCCGGGCGCCGCAGGGCTGGCCCGCTCTGTCCCCGTCCCCAGAGCGCGCTGTCCTTGGTCACATCCTCTCCCCACGGCTCCTGTCGCTGCTGCCTCCGAGGTGACGCTCTGGCTGGTCGGTGCATGTCGCAGCTTTGACAGGCTCTCCGAACCGGCCGGAGCACCGTCTTCCTCTCGGCTGTGTGCGGGGTGCGGTCCCCTGCAGCCCCTGAGCAGACCCACAGGGGGTACTCACTTCTGTCTCACTGCACAGTCACTGTGAGATGGCGGTGTCTTCGTCTGTTCCTGGCTGTTCGTGTTTTTGCCGTTTTCCTCTTTGTGTCCCTAGCCAACATTGTTCTTGAGTTTTTAATATTTTTTAAAATTTTTTTAGATTTTTTTATTTATTTATCTTTAGAGGGAAAGGGAAGGAGAGAGGGAAATATCAATGTGTGGTTGCCTCTTGTGCGTCCCCTGCTGGGAACTGGCCTGCAACCCAGGCGTGTGCCCTGACTGGGAATCGAACCGCGATCCTTTGGTTTGCCGGCCCGTGCTCAATCCACTGAGCCACACCAGCCAGGGGAGTTTTTAATATTTTTAAAAATGGATTTTAAGTGTCTGTGTGTGGTACGGATATCGATCCTGGATCTAGCATCTCTGCCGCATCCCTGCCCCAACTCATTCTGTATTCTTGGTGATGTGTTTTCTAGTCCCTGTCCGAAAGGTACACCTTTCTTCTCAGTCTGTCACTCTTGTCCTGCAGTTCTGGCTTTAGTATTCTGTTGAGAAAGGCTTTTTCCAAGGAAAGATTTAGAAAGGTTATTCTGCCCTGGCTGGTGTGGCTCAGCGGACTGAGCGCAGGCCTGCAAACGAAAGGGTCGCTGGTTCGATTCCCAGTCAAGGCACAGGCCTGGGTTGTGGGCCAGGTCCCCAGTAGGGGGCGTGTGAGAGGCAACCACACATTGATGTTTCCCTCCCTCCCTCCCTTCTCCTCTGTCTAAAAATAAATAAATAAAACCTTTTTTAAAAAGTTTTTTCTCCTAGTATTTTTATGGCTTTACTTTTTACATTTAATTTTTTAGTGCTTCAGAAACTTTTATTATCTAAGGTATGAGATGTATGGAGTAGTAATTTTATTTTTTAAAAAATGGATGTCTAACTTCTTAATACCGCTTACTAATTCATACTTTTCCCGCTGATCTGAAATGTGCATATGTCCATGTCCTGTGTGAGTTCTGTGGTGTTTCAGTTACTATGTCTTTACGGACGACTACTTTTTGGTAGTCTTTACATTTGTTTCTTAGCTACTCTTACATGCTTTTGCTTTTCGACTTTTCAGAACATTCCCTGGTGTTTTTCCTGGAGTGGCCCTGGAGTGATAGATTAATTTGGGGGGAACCGATGCCTTTGAGCCGCAGAGTGTCTCCTCCTCACGGTTACCCGTGATCCCGGTAGCTTCTGTGGCTGCCGCACGTACCGAGTCTGTTCCCATGGACTGCGTTCTGTTTCAGTCGTACCGTATTGATTCTAAAATGTGCCCTGCTCCACATTTCCACATCTCTGAAACTGAGTTGGGTCTTGTAACAGATGTCAGTAGGTACCCTAAGTTCTGTAACATGTGGTGTTTATGGCTATCTGAACCTGCTTTTGTAAGTGGTTGAGGTTTAACCGCTTACAATGAGTTTTTTCTCTGATTGAAGAAACGGTAGGTGAGGGCTGACGTCTCCCTTTAACCCCAGGACACTTGTCCCCTACGGAGTCGGATGGGGACATGCTGGGCTACGACCTGTACAGCAGCGCCTTGGCGGACATCCTCAGCGAGCCCACCATGCAGCCGCCCATCTGTGTGGGGCTCTACGCCCAGTGGGGGAGCGGGAAGTCCTTCCTCCTCAAGAAGCTGGAGGGTAAGGGGCCATGCGTGCCGTCCGCTGGTGTGATGTTCTGTGAGGGGAGGGAAGCAGAGCTCTGTGTGCGGGTGGGTGTGTTGCATGGTGCCCCGAGTTGAAAGTAGCAGGGTTTTGACTCCCCTCATCAGTTTCTGGAACAAAGGCCCGCTGTGTTAGGCCCCATTAGCCCCGTGGCAGCAGTTTCTGCCTGTGCCGTTGTAGTCCCCACGTCCAGCGCCCCTCACACACTGACAGCGTGTGTGGCCCCACCTGCCCACACCGCCCGTGCGTGCTCTGTGCTGCTCGCTCTTGCAGACGGACCAGGCGCTTTTCCTGGGTTGGTCCCTGTATCAGGAGCGTCCTAGACGGCTCCCCTTCCCGCCTCCTGACACCCACGCGTTTGCTAGGCAAAGTGGCACTCGTTCCTCAGGGGTAGGTTTCAGCACTGCCTGCCAAGTTTCTACCAGGTTTCGTAGAAAGAACGACTTGTTTAAGGCTCACCTAGGCTTGGCACCCACCCGGAAGAGCTGTGGTTCCCCAGTGTGATTGGAGGGCACAGTGTGGCGGGGGTGTGCGGTGAGGACGCAGCAAAGTCACGATTTCCGGTGTCCCATCCGGAGACGGCGCCTTGCTGCTGTGTAGGGCGAGCCTCAACGAATAAGTGTCAACAAAGCCTCTGCCGACACCTGGAGAAGGATTCTGCGCATCTTCCACAGGAAGCAGGAGAGGGGGTCGGACGGGCGGTGCCCCTCGGGAATGGGACTCTTAGTTGGTGACGGGAGGTCGTCGGTTCCGTCCGGGGATGTAGTCAGGGCCCGGTAACTGCTTGCATTCAAACTGCAAACGAGGAGCTTTCAGACCCAGTTGGGAGTCGCGTTTCGTACACCGGGAGTGATGTGTTCCCACTGCTTCTCCCCAGACGAAATGAAGACGTTTGCAGGACAGCAGATCGAGCCCCTCTTCCAGTTCTCGTGGCTGATAGTGGTCCTGACGCTGATGCTTTGCGGCGGGCTTGGGTTACTGTTCGCCTTCGCGGTCGACCCGAACCTCGGAATAGCCGTGTCCCTGAGCTTCTTGGCTCTCTTATACATATTTTTTAGTAAGTCTGTGCTTTTCACGTTTTTCAAAGACGAAAATATCAAGACTCCTTGTTTTACTTAGAAGATTATCTATATCTGTCTCTTAAAACCTGTGTTTTCCATAATGAGGTTAGAAAGCTGATCTTTGTGCTGTTTTGTGAGCCGGCCGAAAGGGACACTGCCCACAGCCCGGCCGGGCGGCTCTAAAACCAGTGCTCCGCCCGTTAATGTGGGGGCAGGGCCCCGACCTACTCTGCTCACCCTTCCGTGTGTCGGTCGGCGATTTACGTTCAAGTCTGTCTTGACAGTAAGTCTTCACAGCCGTCACTGGCGTGCTCCTGAACGTTTGACCATGATCGTAATTTTTATTTTATTTAAAAGCAAAGTAACAAGTGTGTGTGTGTCTATGTGTACATACATAATGTATTTACGTATATGTGTGTGTACGTATATAATCCCTGTCCTTAGGGTGTCTTCAGCTGTAAGAAAGGAAATAGATTTAGGATTGGAGGAACTGGTCATTTCAGCAGTTGACATACTGGTGAAGTCCGAAGTCTTTACACTGGAATCTGAACTAGGCGAGGGTTCTGTCTCAGGCATGGTCTTCTTTACATCGTATCTGAGTCTGTTAACTTTACACTTTTCGTCTGCTTTCTATATGTTGGTGGAGGTTAATTAATTGAGGAACTTTTTCAGGTGTAGTTAGGAAATAGCATAGGACGTGAAAAATTATGTAAACCTACCAGTCATACTTGGTATTTGTTTGGCCAAAAGAGGCTGCTTGGCTGATGATTGTTTTGGATGGTTATTTTCTTTAACTGCGCATTTCAGTTGTCATTTACTTCGGTGGCCGAAGGGAAGGAGAGAGCTGGAACTGGGCCTGGGTCCTCAGCACCACGCTGGCCAGACACATCGGCTACCTGGAGCTGCTGCTCAAACTGATGTTCGTGAACCCGCCCGAGCTGCCGGAGCAGACCACCAAGGCTCTGCCTGTGAGGTGAGTGGCTCCCTTTGATGCAAGTAGCTTTTCTTCCTTTCAGTCCTCACCGGAGGACATATTTATTGATTTTAGAGAGGATGAGAGAGAAACATCAGTCAGTTCCCTCCCCAACACGCCCCGACCGGGGGTCGGATCTGCAGCCTTTTGGTGCACGGGACCAACTGAGCCACCTGGCCCGGGCTTGGGGTACCACCTTCTGATTGTGGCACGCGGCCAGTTGAGATGTCTGATTCCTTCCTAGACTCTCTCATAACCTTTCCTCTCGGCCTTTAGTCAGAATTACTTCATATAAATGTGCTACACATGACTTCTCTGTTGTCTTTCCAAAGAAAAATGTAACATAAGCTGTTGGAAGTGGGAGATGCCTAGTTTCGAGTTCTTTTCCTCCTTTGAGTTTTAAACGCAGTGCTCGGAACGAGACGTGAGGAAGTGCAGGGTAAGTGATGGACGTTGCGTGGTCTCTGCAGCGGGCTGAGGAACGTCCCTCCCCTCCCCAAGGTTCTTGTTTACGGACTACAACCGGCTGTCCAGTGTGGGCGGGGAGACGTCCATGGCCGAGATGATCGCCACCCTCTCGGACGCCTGCGAGAGGGAGTTCGGCTTTTTGGCAACCAGGCTCTTTCGAGTATTCAAGACTGAAGACACGCAGGGTAGGACTTCCTCCCCTCCCCCTCCGTGTGCGAGCGTGGGGGTTCAGGACGCGCTGCTGATGTGAGCGAACATCAGATAGACGCGCCGCGTGCCGTCCCTGCGGCGCTCGGGTTCCCCGGGGACTCGAGGGTCAGGGACTGGTCAGGGACTGGTAAGGCCGTTTGTCACGCTGCAGGTAGGAAGAGGTGGAAGAAAACGTGCTGCCTGCCATCGTTCGTCGTCTTCCTGCTCGTGCTCGGCTGCACAGCTGCTGGGGTCGCCCTCCTGGCCATCTTCAGGGTCGACCCGAAGCATCTGACGGTGAATGCCATCCTCATCTCCACCGCGTCCGTTGTGGGCTTGGCCTTCACGCTGAACTGCCGGACCTGGTGGCGGGTGCTGGACTCCCTCCTGAACTCTCAGCGGAAGCGCCTCCACAGCGCCGCGTCCAGGCTGCACAAGCTGAAAAGCGAGGGGTTCATGAAAGTAAGCGCGCAGCGGCGGTCGGGGCGGCTGTGCGGTGAGCCTGGGGCATTTGGGGGGGGAGGGCGTGCGCGCGTGCTGAGTGTGCGCACGTGCTGCGTGCTGAGTGTGCGCGCGCTGAATGTGCGCGCGTGCTGCGTGCTGAGTGTGCACGCGCTGAATGTGCGTGCGCTGAGTGTGCGCGTGCTGCGTGCTGAGTGTGCGTGCGCTGAGTGTGCGTGCGTGCTGCATGCTGAGTGTGCACGTGCTGAGTGTGCGCGTGCTGAGTGTGCGCGCGCTGCATGCTGAGTGTGCGCGTGCTGAGTGTGCGCGCGTGCTGCATGCTGGGTGTGCGCGCGCTGCGTTTGTAGCTGCAGTCCAGGTGTGTCCTGTGGAAGGGCGTTGCTGAAGTGGGAAGAGCTAAGAGCATGTTTTTATAAAGCGGGCTCTTACAAGAGATCAAAGGAATCGGCAGATTGGTTACTTCGCAGGAGGTGATTCCTACCTAACAATACGGGTCCCTCCGGAGCAGCGATTTCCAGCTGGTGCACTGCAAGAACTTTAAAACACGCGGCGCCGGACTGTTCAGTCAGGGACGCTGACCTCTTTCCCTTAGACTGTCAAGTAAAAAAACAGCAGCAGCCAACACAGTGGCCGTCCAGTGGGAAAGCCCTGTCTTGAGCCATGGACATACAGGTCACTTGACAGAGCTGCATCTCACTGGTCTTGTTGCTTAATAAGACTGCATCTGATTGGTTAATTTTTGGTACCAGAAATCCTAATATACAGGTATAGGCACCTGATTTTTTTAAAAGTCACTTTGAAGCAAAAAGAGTAGGTAATTACTATTATTTTTGTGGAAATCGAAGTTATACCTTATTTTTGGTCGGGTCATCCAAAAAATAAGTATTTGGTGGTGTGCCACAGAACTTTGGCAGTGAGTTGCTGTGTGCTTGCTGTGAGGTGAACAAGGCTGGAAGCCGCTGCCCTGGAGCCTGGTAGAGAGAGCAGCCTGAACTGCCGAGAGAGGAGATAGGGGCGTTCTTTCAGATCCCCAGGGACGGAGCACGGCGTCTGCGGCGCCTTCCTCTGGTCACGGCTGCGTGCCATCAGGGAGCCGCCTGCACTGGGGCGTTCGGATCTCAGACTGTAGACGTTCAGGGCATGTGGTCTTGGAAAGAAGTCGCTCTGCCCGGTTTAATAAAAAAACAGGCTGCGACGTGGGAACGTTCCCATTTACGCGAAGTTGCTTTGGGAGTTGTGACGCGCCCTCCGCGGTGTGAGGGGAGCCGTGGCTGGCAGGGGGGACTTTGGGTTCCTTTCTTCCCCGTGGAGGACTTCCGTCAGGCTCTGGTCAGGCTCTGCAGGAAGCGTGCTCACCGCGTCGTGCCTCAGGGCGGCCTGTCCTGTCCCGCCAGGTCCTGAAGTGCGAGGTGGAGCTGATGGCCAGGATGGCGAAGACCATCGACAGCTTCACGCAGAACCAGACGCGGCTGGTGGTCATCATCGACGGGCTGGACGCCTGCGAGCAGGACAGGGTGCTCCAGATGCTGGACACCGTACGTCTCCCTGCTTGGAGCTTGTGACTTCACCCGTGGCAGCTGGGGGGTGGCTTCATGAGTAGCTCACATGGAGTCAGAATAGTACTTTTTCTTTTGTAATAATAACTGTTTTCATGCTGAAACGCAGCACGAGTAAGTAATTCATCCCGAACAGATTGAAATAATCTAACTTACTGGCGGAGTGAGGAGAAAACCTGCATGGAGGAGCTCGCAAGGTCATCCATCGTGTGGCTCCACCTCTCCTTGCCCACGGTTAGGGCTGTAGCGAGAGAGGAAGGCGGGGTGCCCGCGGAGCTTGTGGGGTTCTCGTTCAAGTCGGGCACGCCAGGGGCTCTCTGCGGGTGCATTGTATGCACCAGCGTGTCACCGGGCAGAGGCCGGTGTGCCCGGTGCCTTGTGCGTGCTCACGGCGTTCCTCACATGCGCCCTTCTTACCTCTCACGTGGACCGCACGTGTCTAGAGGAGGGCGGGGTTCGGTGTTTCCCACCCACGGGGGGCTTCACCACCTGCCCGTGCTGAGAACGGGTTGGGTGGGGAAGAGCCGGATGGAGACGTCGGTCACGTTTGTTTCCATATAGAATAGCACTCTGGTGAGAAATAGTTGTTAAAGAATACAGTCATCGAGGGGTGACACGGGCTTTGAAGAAACTTCGCCACGCTGGGTGGTTTAAGACTTGTATCCGGAGTGCGCCCGTCTTCCCCCTCAGGTCCGGGTGCTGTTCTCCAAAGGCCCCTTCATCGCCATCTTCGCCAGCGACCCGCACATCATCATCAAGGCCATCAACCAGAACCTCAGCAGCGTGCTGCGCGACTCGAACATCAACGGGCATGACTACATGCGCAACATCGTGCACCTGCCCGTCTTCCTGAACAGCCGCGGCCTGAGCAGCGCCCGGCGGCACCTGGTCACCGCCGCCACCAACGGCGACCTCCCGTGCTCGGACGCCGCGGGTGAGGGGCAGGCTCCGAGGGGGCCTGGGGACGGGAGGGCCGTGCGTTTCTCACGGAGCCCCGCCTGGAGCCCCGGCGAGTTTTGTCGGCGGTTCCCTTCTCCCTCGCTGCCGTGTGTGGCAGCCCGCCAGCGCAGCGGTGCTCTGGTCTGTCGTTTCAGGGACCCAGGAGGACGCCGACAGAAGAGTCTCGCAGAACAGCCTCGGGGAGATGACGAAACTGGGCAGCAAGACGGCCCTCAATCGGCGGGTGAGACGCTGCTCGTCCGAGCGCGTGTTGTGTCGCTGTCGCTGTCGCCGGCGTCACTTTGTGGCCTGTCGTGAAGCAGACTCGTCAAGTGACGTTCGTCACTGGTTTTGCTTTCTGCTCAGCGGTTCTTGGGGAGCGCCCGGCCCGGCAGCGGTAGCTGCCGTTAACTGTGCAGCGGCCCTGACCCGCCCCCCCCCCCCCCCCCCCCCCCCCCCCCCCCCCCCCCCCCCCCCCCCCCCCCCCCGCTCCCAGCCCCCGCCTGATGGCACCCGAGTCCCTGGGGGGTGTTCACAGTCCCGTGGGCGCTCGCCTGGCGGGAGAGCCTGCGCCCACTGTGGGTGCTGCTGGCCCGCAGCTGTGGGGGGAAGGCGGCGGGCCGTGGCGGGAAGGCCCCTTGCTCTAGCAGCCCGTTGGCCTTCCTCCCCCCAGGTGTGTGCGGGGCTCAGGGGGCTGCCTGCGGCACCCGCACGGCGACTGTGCGCCCTTCCCAGCCCCCTGGCTTTCCTCCTGGAACACTCCCCTTGCTCAGCCCATGCCTTCAATGGCTCCTTTTTTTTTTTTTTTTTTTAAGTGTATTATCCATAAATTTGGATATTTTACATTTAAAAATGTGCCTTTGGTGACA
Organism: Anoura caudifer; assembly: GCA_004027475.1. Taxonomy (NCBI): domain Eukaryota; kingdom Metazoa; phylum Chordata; class Mammalia; order Chiroptera; family Phyllostomidae; genus Anoura; species Anoura caudifer. The sequence continues at coordinate 100,789 of PVKU01004041.1, forward strand.
TTTTGACATTCTGATTTTATGCCTCCCCCATGCAAGTACGGATGCAGAATTAGGATTATGAGTGAGAGTTGATGATGCGAGCTCGATGGGGTGTGACTCGCCCTTTGAACTTCTGTCCTGAGAGTTTGCGCTCTGGGGTTGCCTGTGGAGGCACCCACCGTTCCCTCGGTCTGTGACCTTTGAAGAGAAGGCACCTTGTTGTTCATCCTCCTCATTAGCTGGCATTCCTCGCCCCGTGCCCCTCTGCCCCGAGTCAAGTGCCTTTAATTGATTTAGTTACTTTAATTTAGTGCATGTAATGCGGATGCGAGGATGGATAGAGCAGCTGCCGTTTAGATAGTTGTCATCCGTTAAAAAATAAAAATAAAAATGCTGAGTCCTTAAAGCTACGCAGGCAGCTATTTGCTTTATTATTTCAGGGTTCCTGTAAATCTTGAGCTCCTACAAGAGTTTGAATTGCATGCTCTTTGTGTGGTTCTGCTTACTTACCACCTTCGAGGCACTGAGCCCTCTCTAGCTGTGCAGCCGCAAGTCGTGGTGCAGCTGAGCTGCGCTCAGGCCAGAGCGCAGCTGCGGCTGGTGCTGCTGCGTGGCCCCTCCCTTGGGCGTAGGGATGCTCCCACTCGGTCCGCAGACTGAGACTCGGTCGTCGGGCCGTAAGCACACACTGTGTCCCCAGTTCGCTCGGTGTCCCCCGGTGGGCAGCTCACTCACAGCCCCGACGATGGCCGTTTCAGGACACCTACCGGAGGCGGCAGATGCAGCGCACCATCACCCGGCAGATGTCCTTCGACCTGACCAAGCTGCTGGTGACGGAGGACTGGTTCAGTGACATAAGCCCGCAGACCATGAGGAGGCTGCTCAACATCGTTTCTGTGACAGGTGACTTGTTTCTTACTGTCTTCCTGTGGGGACGGCTCTGGCGTTAATGGGCGGCTCAGTTTCAGAAACAAGGGGTGGGCTGTGCTCACGTGTCGCCACGGCTGACCCGCGGTTTTAGCTGCACTACGCGCTTGGTAAAACCAGTGTCAGCTTTGACAACAGCAATCAACCATCGGTTATGCTCTGTTATTTTAAAACTTGAGGATTTGAAAATCCTTTCTTCTGTCTCAGGCTGACTTGGGTACAAGGTAAGGACCCTGCCACTGATCTAGGGGGCCAGACCCCCTCCAAAGCGGAAGCTTGCGTGAATAAGCAGAGGGCTGCGGGGTGCGGGCCTGGGGGTGCGCGAAGACCAGGGTGGGGGAGCCTGTCCGTCAGCCGTCGAGAGAGAGCCAGCTCATGCATGTGTGAGCCAGGACAGCCAGGTCTCAACACAGACGTACACTGGCTGGTGCTGCCCGAGCACAACTGACAGCCTGTGAAATGAGCAAGCAGTAATACCTGCCGTTCAGAGTCCCGGCTGAATCGAGGATAACGGGACGAGGCAGGGAGCAGGCAGCAGCCCTGAGAGTGTGAGGGTCACAGCTGTCCTCACGAGAGCTTGCCCTTGTGAGGGCGCTGCCCTGGGGCTCAGAAAACCCCAGGGACAGGCGGGACTTGGAAGAGCTGTGTAAGCGAATTTTACAGACATGCGTGACCTGCCTGAAGGTGGAAGCGTGGGGTGACACGCTCACGCATGGTGAAACAGGAGGGACCGGCACGTCTGGGCCTTCCCGTCCCCGGTGCTCCCGTGGCCCACTGTGTGGCCATGGGCCGCGACACGGCTGCCTGACACACCGCTGCATGTGCGTGGTCAAAGCTGTGCAATTGGCGTGGACCCAGTAGGAAATCACACAAAAAGTGACGTCGGAAGTGGGTTGGTGCGAGCCCAGAAGCTTCCCAGCAGGACTTTCGGGCTGTAGAGGCTGAGGCGTAGTTGGTCCGAGTGTGCTGTGTGACGTGGGTGGCAGGTTGCAAAGGTTCAGAGTTAAATTATTTGTGAATCTGCCGAGTGTTTCGCTTGGCGCGGCCTCACGCCTTTGTCGGCTGTAAGATGTTCTTGTGCCCCTTCCAGGGCGGCTGCTGAGAGCCAATCAGATCAGCTTCCACTGGGACAGGCTCGCGAGCTGGATCAACCTGACCGAGCAGTGGCCGTACCGCACCTCGTGGCTCATCCTGTACCTGGAGGAGACTGAAGGCGTTCCAGATCAGACGACGCTGAAAACCATATATGAAAGGTACTTCGACCTCTTCGTATTTCACTTTGTCTTAGAGTGAGTTCACTTTTCAGGAGAAAGTTAATGCAGTCAAAGCAAAGTGAACACAAAATGTTATCTATGAAATGGACACTTCCAAATTCAACTGATGTCTCTCACTAATTCCATTTTACTTCTAGAGTCGTGTTAGCACAAGTATACATTACATCTTATAAAATTTATAGCTTTGTCTTGGCTGGTGTGGCTCAGTGGATTGAGCACTGACTTGCAGACTGAAAGGTCACCAGTTCGATTCCCAGTCAGGGCACATGCCTGGGTTGTGGACCAGGGCCCCAGTGGGGGGATGCAAGAGGCAGCCAATCGATGTTTCTCTCACCTGTCAGATGTTTCCCTCCCTTTTTCCCCTCCTTTCCCTTCTCTCTAAAAATAAATTAATGAAGTATTTTAAAAAATAAAATTTATAGCTTTATTTGGATATATTTGTCCCTTTTCATTGTAAGCTACATGATAAAATGTTTAATAGTCCTGTTGGCTTTATGAATGTATATATAAAAAATGCAATGCTTAAAACATGATTATTTGTTTCCATTGTATTTTTTATTCTAAATGTCCTCATAGAACATTAAGGCAGTTACATTTTCCAAATCATTAGTACAAGTATTTCCTCAGCTTTATATCTGAAGGGTTTTAGGAACTGTGAGTACTGATTGGAAAACATTCTTTGAGTTAAATAATAAAGGAATGTATTGTTCTTTTATATTTAGCCATTTGAAATACTTTTAAAATTTCTACTTTTGATAAAGAAATTGATTACATTTTTTGAAAGACATGCAGTTAAGGCTCAGTGAAATGCCAAGTATGTAAAATATCAGAATTAAAATTATAATCCTTTTTGTTCACCAGAACACTTAATACCTTCAAAGTTTTTAATTGCTACTCTAAATAAACCATCTCTTAGAAAAAATATAATACAAGGGAACTATATAATTTTATAAAACTCAGTGAAATTGAAACTACTATTTTGTACCTGTAAATGAAATATTAAACCTAATAAAGCATTTAGTTTATAGTTCATACATTAAAAAAGATTTCACACCACTTCCCCCCACTCCACAGTACTCTTAACTTTCCTCCTCACTGGCCAGAAAACCTCCTTCTCAGTAATTTCAGTAAATCTCATCTATACTATGTAACAATAAAAAAAAAATAGGTTTCAAATTTTTCTTTCCTTAGAATATTGTCAGTGTATGGTTTTCCTTACTTTGCAACCCCCATTTTTCACGTACATGATTTATGTAATATTTTTTACCTGGATAACTAGTTCTGGAATTGTAGGGGATGTTTGTAGGATTAGTCTACAGGTTTGAGCTCATTGTGGTTTTTCTGTGTTATTTATTTATGCTCAGTTCAGTCAGTTGTGTGAACCCAGGGCGGGTCTCCAGTGGGGGGCAGTGACGTGTAATCGTTGCAGGGCCTTCAGCACTGCCTCTGCCCTTTGATGGTTTAGAAATCTTATGAGATAAGCGATTGGCATGTTCCCTAAATAAACATATGCATTGTAACACAGACGCTGTGTAACTGAACGTTTGCTAGATGAGTGCAGATCTTATAAAACAGTTGAAATTCCTTTTAAAGTTTTCATGTAACGCTAGTTCACATCAGCAGAGTGGGATCTACCGTTCGTGTGGTTATTTTTACGCAAAGCCCTGATTAGCGTGGACAGGTCGTCCTTTGACACCGTGCTCTGTCCCTGAGACACTGTGGCCATGCTTGTGTGAATACAGATATATCGGAGAGCAAGGGTAACCCTTCATTCGGGAACCGTGAACCGCTTCCTAGGTTTCGTTTTGCCCAGACTGCTCGGGGTCGCTCCGAGAGGCATGCTCCTGGTCTCAGGATGCTGGCGAACGGGAAGGCGAGCTGGTTGCCCATCTCGGCGTGAGGGCGGGGAGGAGGGGGGCTGCTTGCATTGGAAGTGGCCCCTTGCGGCGTGTGTCCCCAGCCTGCCCTCCTCAGCGCCAGGCATGCTGCTCTGTGCCAGAGTAACCCTCGGGGGCTTTGCAGGCTCAGAGTCATGCTCCGAGTGGAGCTGTGTAGTCAGCAGGGGCGAGTGTGCTTTGGAGGGTTCGGGAGTTTGCAAAGTCACTCAGCTCTTACGTGGCCGAGCTCTTTCCGTGAGCACTTTCCCTTTAAACCCCCGGTGCCCAGCCGGTCCGTGCCCAGCTGGTCCGTGCGGTTGACATAGCAGGGTTAGCAGGAGGAGGGACGTCGGTGTGAGAGACGGACCCCCTTTTGGTTGCCTCGTGCACACACCCCTGGCTGGGGAGTGTACCCTGACCGAGAATTGAACTGGTGACCTTTCGGTTTGCAGGACAACGCCCAGCCTGCCGGGCCACACCTGGTGGGGCTCTGTTAAATTTTTCTCTGGGATGATGACAGGAAGACAGATACAAAGAGGATGAGGACTAATTTGGTCTTATTTCAGAAATTACCGTTTGAATATAACATGCCTTTCTGAAACCTTGCTTCTTTTTAAAGAAGCCAATAAATTTGATAGAAGATTTAAAAATAAAAAATAATTTAAGTTTTTGTAGGGGGAGTATTTCGTTTAAGTAAAAGCAGATTATTATAAATTGGAGGCATATATATGAGATGACGACTTTGTTTTGCTGTTTAATTGACCCACCACTGAGGACTTCAGCCCTCGGTGGGCTTGCCGTCTCCGAATGGGCTGCATTCAGGGTGATTGTGGGATTTTTTTTTTTTTTTAAATAAATGAGTATGTCTTATATGCCTGCAAATGCTTACAAAAGAATGTGTTGTGGATACTCTAAGGAAGAGAAAAAGACAATGTAGTAAGAACCTTTGAGCATTCATGAAGAAATGGACTCGATAACTAAATTTAAGATGATTTAAATGAAAAGCTATGGGAAGGTAATTTGATCAACATATTGAAAAATCGTATATTGGAATGTGTTAAAATAATATCAATGACTGCTTCTATGAACTATAGTTGAGTTCTTTGATGCTCGTTTGTCCTTTGAATAATAAAAAGTCGTTTATAGCATACAAAAGCAGCAGTACTTAATTGATATCCATTTATTTTATTAATGAAATCTGATTTGGTAAAAGCAATTAGAAAATAGTACTTTTAACGTTGGTAGTAAATTTTTTAATCCATAAAAAGCCTCATTTATTTTTACGGCAATTTGTGACACATCTGCCTGCTTTATTCGTCTGGAAAAGAAAATGTTGGTTCTTGGTGTTTGGTGAAATGGCTTTGTTAAATTATTCTCTAAATTGTTCAACTTTTAACAAATGACATTTGATACTAACGCTGCAAAGCAATTTCAGCTAATTTAGTAGATCCCTCTATAACCCATTGGAACATTAAGATGAAGTACTGTTCATTCAAGATTATTTTAATTGGTACAATTATTGTAATTTTCTTGCAATTATGTGTTGAGCTAAAAGCTTTTGTCTATATCATTTGAGGGTTCTTTTTTTGTTAACATACATTTAGTAAGAAAAAAGGGAGTAAAATAAAAATTGTAGATAAAGATTTTCTGTCTTTTTATTATAGCATTTTAGACAACCACGGAAATGTTTTAGCTGTGAAAGTTTATTTCTAGTATTTTCCAGTAAGCACTTTAAGCAATGATAGAGGTTTTGAAAAGATCAATTTTAAGAGTTTTCTTGAAGATGATGTTTAACATTTTTGTTTTGACACTGCTCAAGAAGTCTTTTACTTGAGATATGAGTCAGGATAGTTTTCTGATAAGGATAATACCAACCTTTATTTTGTTGCTAGATTTTTATTTTATTTTATTTTATTTTTAAAGATTTTATTTATTTTTTTTTAGAGGGGGGAGGGAGGATGAGAGGGAGAGAAACATCAATGTGTGGTTGCCTCGCATGCACCTCCTACTGGGCACCTGGCCCGCAAGCCAGGCGTGTGCCCTGACTGGGAATCTAACCGGTGACCCTTTGGTTCGCAGCCCGTGCTCAATCCACTGAGCTACACCAGCCAGGGTGATAGATTTTGATTTTAAAAACAATTGAATAAGTTTTGAGAGGGCCTGAGAATGGTGGCCATCTTTCACTGCATTGAAATAGCTATTTGTTGAATAGACAGTACAGATATCTAGTTCATAACATTTGTATTAAATTCAGTATCTTTAAATTATTCAAATAGTGGTATCTCCGCACGTACGACATTTTTTATAATAAAATGTTATCTCATGATATTTATTCCTCGTATTCAGCCAGAGTTTTCGAGAGCTTACTCCGACCCCTCCGAGGTTGTCCCCGCCCCTCCCAGCTCTCCCGACCACCTTCCTGTGTCCTGCACGCCCTGGGGGTTGCTGTCTGGCCCCAGGCCCCGCGACGGGCTCGGATTGTGCCCGAGTTAGCGTCCTGCACGTGGACTTAAACTGCGGGTCAGCGCAGCGTGGGGAGCCGGGCTCAGGTCAGGTCACGCTGGTGCCGAGGGCATCTCTCTGCGACACGAAGTGCGTCCTGTGTCCTGGTGGCTTTCCTCTCACTTTAGGGTTGAGATACTGGAGACGCGCTGTCTCCTCCACACGCTGTTTCCTGCGTGTGCCGCCTGGTTTCTGCGTTCGTAGTTCAGGACCCTAATGCAGTTCTGTGTTCTCAGCACGACGGGACTTCCCTGCAGGTGTGCGCGCTGTCCTCCATCGCGCTCGAGCTCCCCCCCCCCGCCCCCCCGGACGTGCTCGTCCTGCTGTGTGCGTGACGCAGAGGCTTCGTTCCGCAGCTCGGCGTTTCACCAGCCCCGCTGTCTCTTTGTGATGGTGGCCTGATCTTTGCAGACCATGAGCTGGCTCTCCATGCAGGAGAGGAGACGAAGCAGGTTTGTGGGGGAAAGTATCTGAAGTAGAAATCGCCTTTCATTTGGGTGGACGTAAATAGCGTTGTGCGTTTGCCAGGGTTATTCTGAAAGTTGAGCCTGCGCACCGTGAACGGAGACGCCTGTGATCGGATGGGGTGTCGACAGTTGGAACATGCGCACCTGGTGGTGCATTGTGTGTTTTTATCCGTCGTCTTCGTGGAGAGTAACGGAAAACCCAGGTTCCTAAAAGTAAATAAAAGTGAAGGCAGAATGTTTCAGTTTAGTTTGATGTAGCTACAAATATCTCTGCTTTGGTTTCTTTGGTTTTTGGGAGGAAAGAAATGGACCATGTTAGACTGGACGTATGTCACTGTTTCTGAGTTTCTGTGTCACTGTGTCAGGCCCCTGCTCGGTGCCACTGCAGCCACCAGGCTCGGAGCAGCGCCCGGAGGGGCACGGGAGGCCTGCGGGTGGGGCTGGCCTGCGCTCGCTCATTGTGAGCAGAGGTCTCAAGCCCAGTCAGGGGACAGGCGCCGTTGTGGGAGTCGGATGCGTTCATGGACAGACAGATGCAGGCCCCTGCCCTTGGGGGTCATGCTGCATGGCGTGATGGGCAATAACGTCTACTGCATGTGACCGCACAGCATATCAGGAGGTGACAGGCGCTGTGGAGAAATGAAGAGTGGGCCAGAGTTAGGGAGGCGAGGAGCGCAGACTCCACGGGACCGGGAGGCTCAGCCAGCCCTCCCCGGTGTGGAGGAAAGTGTCGCGAGGAGGGAAGTGTGGAGCAAGGACTGGAAGGGGAGGTGGGAGAACTAGCCCCACAGGTGCCTCTGGAAGCAGGTGTCGCCAGAGGGAAGTTTGGACAGAGGTCCTGGTGGCTAGAGGGGACTCGGTGAGGGCGGGGGTAAGAGGTGCGGTCAGGGAAGTTGGGATGCGGGGCGTGCACAGCTTTCTGAGGACCCTCTCCCAGACTTTGGCTCAGGTCTGGGCGTAGTGGGGACCCACCGCAGGGTCTCAGACATGCTCGCCTGCTCAGCGCACTCTTCGGTGCCTGGCACTCGGTCCTGCTGTGCAGCCTGGCCCGGGGTAGGGGGCCTGTTGGCTGGCCTGGGGAGCATGTCGTGAGGCCCCTGTGCAGGGAGGGCGTGGGGGCGGGTCTGGGTGGGAAAATGAGGGCCGGTGAGAGCTGTGCGGTGAGAGCTGTGCAGGCAGCCGCGGCAGTCCCACGGTGCGGTGACCTGAGTGGGGGGAGAATGCAGGGGGGCTGCAGGAGGCATCGGGGAGGAAGCCCGTCTCCCTGCACCTCGACAGGAGCTCAGGACTCATGTCCCTGTGTGTCTCTCCTTCATAATAGTTTCTTGTTTCTTAAGATTCTTTATCTTTCTTTTCTACTAAAATGATGCCTTTATAAGCCTACTTTTTTGATCATTTTTAAAATTGCCCTTTCCCCCCTTGGGCTTGCCAAGGAAATACTGAATTTGACTTGTGAGTAGCGTAAGATGGGAATGGTGGTCTTTGCGCAGCAGGATGATACGGAGTGGTGATCGGCCAGAGTTCTGTGGCTAGGAATCGGCCCACCCGGGGTTCCAGGCGGCTGGGCCTGGCCCAGCCCTGCCCCTGCCCTCCCCTGGGGTTCCCCCTGCCTTCCTGAACTCGTGTCTCTGGCCCACACTCCCCCCACCCTGCCCCCACTCCCACCCTGTCCTTCTGGTCTTGTGTTCCATGACCCTGCCCCAGGAAGCCTGTGTAACCAGGCATGCCCTGTTCTCCGAGATTGTGTTAGGTGAGTCCCTTAAACACCTCCTAAATATTTGCAGCGCTGCTTCTTTAGTATTTGTTTCCTGAACCAGGCAGCTAGCTTCATGGACTGTGAGTTCCGTAAACCTTGCTGAATCCCCTTCTTCCACACATTCTTGGCAGGGAGGGGTCGGCAGTGGCCGTTTCCAGGAGAGGGAGGCAGTGCGATGCGCACCCTTGGACTGAGGGAAGCATGGGTTGGGGGAGGCGGGGAGACGAGAGCCACGCTCTGCTCACGCAGGCCCTTGTGCTGTGGTCCCGGAGGTGGGTCAGTGCTCTGTGGTTGCGCCCGTGCCCCCCCAGGGTCAGGCCCCTGGCACTCGGGTTGAGTGGGGTTGCTCATTTCACTAACACCTGGGAGTTTCTGCCTCGGTCTTCGTAGGCCTCGCCCGGTAGCCGCCGGTTCAGGCTCGTCGCCCAGTCTCCCACAGTTGCCCCCCATTGCGAGCGACCATGTCTGCCGTGCTGCGCATCCGCACGCCTTCCGGAGGCGGCCCCTCGCGCCTCAGTGCGGCGTGTAGGCTGCTGTCGGTGCCGTGACCTTGCTGGACTCCGCTTTTGTCCGGTCACGCGTTTTGACGGTGTTCATTAAACAGATACCTACGAAGTTTACTGTGGGTGGGGCACATGCTAACAAGAGTCCTGGCCAGTGTTACTTGAGCCCTCAGTGCACGCCAGACACGGGGTTCCCCTCGACCTCGGTTCGTTCGGAACGCTGGGGGGTGCAGAGCAGGCCCTCACCAAGACCACCCACTGGGCCTGTGCGGCTTCCCCCGGGGCCGTCTGTAACCGCACAGCTTTTAGAAATGCAGGCCTAGACTACTTTTGTTGTTATTTCCAGATATTTTTTATTCATTTTCAAATGAAATTTTGGAATTATGTATCAGTGGGAATGTAAGAGCAGATGGAAATTTTTCCAGAGCATTGAATTGATCTTTTCTATGAAACGCAAAACCTCTTACCAACGCATGTAAAAGCCCAGATAGAGGCTGTGCTCGGTTCTGCCGGTTCTAGTCCCTGCGGCGGGTCTGTGTGGGGGCCGAAACCCCGCGGTCGCATTTAGCACACCCGCAGCTGGCGCGTCTGCCCGTCTAAGCCCGTTCTCCTGGGCGCCAGGTGGCCGCAGTTCCGTCCCAGGTAGCGTGCAGGGGCTTTTAATAGGATAAAATGGGGTTTTAAAATGCATTCTCGTTTAAACTGGTCATGCTGCCATTTTTAGCATTTTATGCTAATGTGGAACAGAGAAAGAATTTTAAATGTTCCAAAGTTCTGTGCTTCTAACTTCAGCATGAAAAACTCAAGTATATTCACTAAGGCTATTTGAAAACAGAAGTAGCAAAATCAGTTTCTCTAATATATATTTTTAATGTGTAAAAAATAATTACCCTTGACGTTTAGTTTATTTTATACTACAGTAACAGTGTTGTGCATGTTCACATTTAAAAAATAAATTTGATTATTGAAGGATTCAAACTTATCAAAAATTTAAAAAATATACCATTAACGATCAAGCAGAGATTGTTTTTTTCCCTGAACTTATTTTTTCAGCAGGGGGTTGTGATCTCATAATTTCAAGTCAACATATTTTTAAATTTTTCACAATGTGAGAATGAGCAAAAGTAACGTACAGCCAGGATGCTGACCCGCGGACACACCGGAGGGGGTGCCGCTGGTGTGCAGCCCGACCTCCCGCGGCCTCGGCGGCGATACCCCAGAAACCCACAAGAGGGCAGCATCTCCCTGGGAACAGCACTGGCACCGTGGGCCGATTCTCCCTGCGTCGGCCTTCCTGGTTTCAGGGCAGAACAAAGAAAACACCGAGCTTAACGAATGTTTTAAACTCTCAAGGTCAATTTCCACTTCTATGTTTTTTACCAAATGGCTTCACAGGACATTTATGTGCACTGAGAATCAAGATTGTAGGCAATTGAATAATTATCTAATCCTATGGCATAGTTTTTATTAAGTTTAATAGTACCTTTTCCTTCTAAAATTCTTTCAAATTAACTTTTGGGGAAAGGGTGAATATGACAAAAGAGGAGGTTTTAAACTTGATCTTACCAATTTGCATTTACAGTTAAAAGTACTAAGTCCCAAGCACTGTGGAGGTGGGGTTCTGTGCTGACTGGGCGTCCCCCCCATCTTTAGACACCCGCGCGACAGAGGGGCTGCTCCCCTCGGAGACGTGCCGGGCAGGGTGCGCGTGCAGGGGCCGGCGCTGTCCGGGCCGCTGCTCAGCCTGCGAAGCGCTTGCTTTCTTCGTGTGAGCGCGAGACTTTCAGAGATGGGTTCAAGGCGGTGGTAACTCGAGCATTTGCTGTCGCTTGGTAGCACCTTACGGTGTTAGTGCTTCCCAGACAGCTGCGGAATCGGGTTTCGTTCACCGTCACGGGACGTTTTTAATGCTGCACCGTAGTGTAAACTCTCCACTGCAGACAGTGGGCTTTGCCTTTTTTCATGGCAGCTGCCGTTTCCATGCTGAGGCAGCTGAGAGTCGTTTCGCCTCTCCTAACCTCTTTGCCGAGTCCGCTCCATCACTGCAGTTTGAAGAGACTGTCATCCGAATCACTCCGCTCGGAGCCCTTGCCTGCTCGCCACTGGGTGGGCATCGTGCGGCCGCTCACTGCTGTCCGGGCTGTTCCCGAAAGCGGGATGAACGTAAATGGATTGATGTACATTGTAGCGCTTCCCGGTCCATCCAGGCAGTGAGACAAAGAGGCTGCTCTGAAGAGGACTGAGTTAGAGCGCGCACGTGGTTTGCCCTGCTGCCCTGGTTCAGGCGGCTCTTTGTTCCTCTACTTAGGTTTGGTGATATGATGTCAAGAAAATTCTAAATCCTAACTAGGTGCAAATGTTCCCAGTTTTTAAACTTGCTGTGCGTGGTAAGATGTTTGCAGTTAACCTGATGCAGAAACATGAAAGATTAGTTGGGGATTTTGTTTTGTAGGTGAATCACCAATGTGATCTTGGAGATGCACCCATTTCTCATAACTAGTCCAAGTGCTGGGTCTGCCCCTCGGCTTGGTCCAGGCACCTGGGCCACTGACCGTCAGGCGGCTTCTCACGGGTTTCTCCAGCCTGCGCTCGGGCACGAAGGGTGGGGTGGTGTGCTTGCTTGCGTGATTTTGTGAACAGAAAAGTGGTGGCCTGGATTAAAAGAAAAACAGTAAAGGAATTTGCATTTGCACATGAAGGTGAAGGAGAAACTTTATTTCTACGTCTGCAGAAATCTGATACAAAGACCAGGCGACCTGGTCACGCAGCTTACCGTGCGTGGGGCTTCCGCAGTGTCTTAGGGGGCAGTAGGCAACATTCCGTTCCGTTCCCTGTGTATTTCTCATTTTTCGATTACAGGTGACATCCAGTGTTATTTTCTGTTAGTCTCGGGTGTGCAGCGTAGTGGTTAGACATTTACGCAATCTGCAGGTAAGTCCAGTACCACCTGGCGGCAGATGTGATTATTACTGTCATTGACCAGATTCCCTGCGCAGTACTTCATATTCTCATGAGTGTTTTGTAGCAACTTAGCTCTCCCAGTGATTCCCATGGCAACTTAGACAAGTACTTCCGCAGTTCATGCTACTGAACCCTAATTAGACTATCTTTAAACACCTCCGTCAAACACTGGAAATCAGAAACTGAAGAACCTGGAGGCTTGGCGTGGTTGTATCCTCGGTGGGCACACGTGCTGTGCTGGGCCCGAGTAGGATGCCCAGAAAATGCACCGGCTTCGGTCAGCTCTGAAGGCAGCTGTGGGGCGGACACTGGGCCCACGCACTGCAGCCTTGGAGTGGCTGCGGGCCCCCGGGCGGGGGCCTGTCGCTGCCCCGCTGCCCTGCTCTCGGCCCCAGTGAGGGCCGCTCTGCACTCGGCACAGCCTTCTGCTGGTTAAACGTGTGCACACTGCCGACTGCCACCACCGACCGGCTGAAGGTCTGAGGGGTGGAAAGGTTTCCTGTGCTCAGGGGCGGAAGACCGAGTATTAAGGTGTTCGTGTTACCCAGAGCCGTCTCCCGATGCACTGCGGCCCCTCTCCAAGTTCAGCAGCCTTTCGGGGCGGAAACAGAAACCTGACCGTCAAATTCATGTACGTTACAAGGGAACCCAAATAGCTGAAACAGTCTCAAAAAAGACTGAGTTGGAGAACTCTCAACCTCACAGCTTATTACCGAGCAACGGCAGCCCCAGCAGCGTGGTGCCGGCACAAGGTGCCGACCGGTGGCTCCGGCCTGAGAGCCCAGAGTGAGCCCGTGCGCCTGTGGCCGGTTGAGCTTCGACAGGGGCACCACCTCCATTCACGGGGGAAGGACGAGTCTCCTGCGCAAATGGCACTGGGGCTGCTAGGCAGCCACAGGCAGACAGCGAAGTTGGACCCCTGCGTCACGAAGATCAACTCAAGATGGATCGTCCTGCGCTTTCCCAGGGTTTTCTTCTCTATGCCAGGAAGTATAGTTGAAGTGACAATTATTATTATTCTTTAAGATTTTTTTACTTTTAGAGAGAGGGGAAGGTCGGGAGAAAGAGGGAGAGAAACATCAATGTGCAGTTGCCTCTTGCCTACCCTGCACCGCGGACCCAGCCCGCAACTGGGAATCGAACCTGCAGCCCTTGGCTTCGCAGACTGGCACTCAGCCACCGAGCCACAGCGGCCAGGGCAGAAGTGAAACTTAATTTAAAAGGATAAGTCCATTGGGAACAATGCATTTTCTTGTGCCGTTTGTTTACTCTGCAAGCATTCACTGTGGGAAAGGCCCAAGGCAGTGGCTGCACTGGGCCCTGGCGGTCCATGGCGGAGAAAACCGTGCCGCTCCCAACTCTGACGGAGGTCCTGGGTCTGGCGGTCCGGCGGGGGACAGACAGGGGTGAGGTGATGCTGCAGGTGACTGCAGCAGGCCACTTGTGCTGGGTGTCACGCACGAGGGCGTCCGTCCTGGGAGGGCTGGCCTTAGAGGGGCCCACCTGGGCCCCGGTGGGGCAGCCCCGAGCCGCAGGAGTGAGGAGGCACCGTTGACTCGGTTGGGACGGACGGGGAGGCGCAGTCAGCCCCTGTCTGGGGTTTGCGGCTGCCCCCCCACGGGTGGAGTGGCCTTGACGAGGCTGCCGTCCCGCCTTCGTGTCTGGCCCTCGGCAGCCGCGCGGGGCAGCCGCACGCTGCCCACTCCCTCTGTGCCCCGGACCCTCGGAAGCGCTCTGTGCCCCGAGCGTGTTCATCAGTCCACGGGCGTCCCCGAGGGGGAGGGTCGGAGAGTCCGCTGGAGGTCAAGTTTGTTTCATGGTGGTGAAATGCTGGGGCAGTTACCAGTTTTTCCCGTTTAAAAACTTAAGGAAAATTTATTTTAATTTTTAACCTCATGATTAAATAATGACATTTTAGGCAGGTACTTTTAGATAAAGTTTGACAAATAATGCCATCTCCATAAATTATGCTCTTAGAACCTGTTTCTATTTTGACTTTAAATAGGATTTTTTGTCATTTAATTTAAAACCTCATTTTGAATGGCAGTAATATGAATGGCTTTTGTAATTTCTGCCAAGGAATTAATATGGACCTTCCATAAACCACTATCACTTATGATCAGACTGCCCTTGATCTACGCTGATGCTGGCATCAACAGGCCCTGCTGGGCTGCCTGAGGGCCGACCCGGAGCCCGCTCCCGCCTGAGGTCGGCAGTGCTTTCTGTGGGCCGTTTAACTGGTGGCAACTTTAATTAACGCGACCCATGGTGCTGGGGAGGGAAACTCACTCTTAGTTGAGAAGTGAAGTTACTTAGATTTTTTAAATACTAACCTTTGGGAAAACATCTGGAAAAAAATAAAGGCACGTATGATTTTGGCGGCCCACTGCCAAAAGCTCGTCCTTTACGTCAGCACTTCTTCCAGGAGCAGAGTGCGAAGGTCAGGGTGGGGGCTCCGTCTGGAGGGCAGCATCGGCCGCGGCTGGCGGACAGCGCGCTTCTCCGAACGTCGGGAGCAGCGCTCACGCGCGCGTGTCGGCAGAGCTGGCGTGGAAGCGCAGTTCCTTCTCTTCGTGCGACTTGTCGGCTGTGTGTGTCTGTCTGCATCTTTCTGGCGTCTCTTCTGAGCGTTTTGTGTCACGCTCCTGAAGCAGATGACACGCCTCAACTGTGTGTGCTCTGATTTGGGGCCACTCCTGCAAAGGACGCTGAGTGGCCGTTCTCCAGCTCTCCCGTCTCAATTTGGAGGCACACCTAACGGTCAGGCTCAGTGCCGTTCACTGCGAAGTGACCCCGCTTCGGAGGGCTTTCTGCTTGCTCGTGCGCCTGAGTCTGCGACGGGAGCTCTAGGAATTTATTAAGGCACCATTGCTGTCCTTAGTTTCTCCCTAGGTCCCTAGTCTCTTCTCGTTTGCCAGCTTTGTTCTCTGGGTTTTCCCTTACAGCTTGTGGTATTTGGCTAGCAGCCAAACACGGGGCCCTAGCAGAACGGTGTTCATCCCAAAGAGATCGCGGAGCCACGGCTCATGTCGGAGTGAGGTCCCGTTTCACTCACCGAGGGGCTTGGGAACTCCTCCTGCTCCTCCGAATCTGTGCTCAGTAAACTCTGGCAGGTGACGTTCTCGATTAATTGGGAGCTGAGTGTTCTGAAGGTCGCTCCAAATGGGCTGTGGTTTTTAAGTAGCTTCACGAGATGTTAGCGGCGCATACTGGCAGATTAAAACTGCACAACTCCACAAGCTTGGAAACATGCTTGTATTTACCACAAAACCACCAGCGCCCTCGGGAGAGCGGCGCCCCCGCACTGCAGGAGCCCCCTGCGGTCCCTCTGGACTCCCTTCGGGCCCCTGCCCCCAGGGCCCTCGTCTGCGCTTCCCGGCCCTGGCGGGAGGCGGCCAAGGCCTGCTGCCGCGCCTCCCGGGCCCTTCCCTCCCTCCCGGGGCAGCGTGCTGGGGCGCTGATGCACTGCAGCCAGCTCTCTCCCTCTGTCCCTGGGCATTCGGGTCGCTTCCAGTTCTCGCCTCGGCGCCGCGTCTCCTGAGCCGCCTTTCGCATCCCCACCATCGTTTCTCTGGGCTGCGCCTGCACCCGCACCCGCACTTGCTGCCTCGTGGTGGCCGTGGCCGCGCGTGTGGTAGGTGGAGCTGTACAGAACTGGCAACAGTTGGCCATCTGGACTGCAGAAATGGCAGTTTTGTAGAGTTTGTCAGAAAGCAGTGTTAGTAAGTATTTCTTCGGTTTTTCATTTGAATTGTTCCCATTACAACTTACCCCTCCCGTGCCCTCTCCTGCCTGCACGCGCCCCTCCCGGCGCCCCTCCCGGCGCCCCGCCCGTGCTGCGGCCGGCGTCCAAGGCGGCGCTCCTTGCAGCCAGGCCTCTGCCCGGCGGAACGGCCGCCACACAGGGACGCCGTGTGGACGTTCCGCTTGCTGACGACGGTTACGATGTTGGAACCCTGAGCGGCGCACTTCGGTAGGCGCTGCTGTGTCTGTCTGATAAAATTACGGATTTTCCCCGCTTTTTCTGTATTTCTCTGCCTTATAGATGCGCGTATGTCGTAAGCACATATTACTTTTGCAATAGAAAATAAACCTTTTTTTAAGAAAGAAAGCCTGTGTTAATAACTTTTTTCTAGTTCGTGTAATTTGTTTCAAAGTTAGTCTTCAGTTCGTCTTTGCGAAGGCAAGCTCCGTGGCCGGCTGTCGCTGTCGCAGACGCAGAGCCGTTCGGGTACTCTCGTGGCCGGCGGAGGCCACTGCCGCCGTCTGGGACCCACACGCCTCGGGTGGGAAAGGACAGCATGCTCAGCCCTCACCCGGGGCACGCCAGCGTGTGTGGTGCCTGGCACACGTGTCCCTTCCCTTCCTCTGTGCCTGGCCCGAGTCCTGCCTTTGTTACTTCAGTGATTTTGTAACCGTACCACTTACTTTTGTAACTGTTCTTTGGAAAAAAACTTTAAGGACAGCAAAGTATGTAGTACTTATTTTTATAAATTACAGACTTCGTTACGTATAGAATGTGCCTTTCTAATGGTGGCATTAACGAGCTTTTCATTTGTTTCTGGTTTGAAGAATATCGAAGAATATTCCAACAACGAAAGATGTGGAGCCCCTGCTCGAAATAGACGGAGATGCAAGAAACTTTGAAGTGTTTCTATCCTCAAGGACCCCGGTTCTTGTGGCTCGAGACGTAAAAACCTTTTTGCCATGCACCGTAAACCTAGACCCCAAGCTGCGGGAAATCATCGCAGGTGGGCGTTAGCACGTTTAACTTTCCCTCTCTAAAGTTCTCAGAGATGTTCCCGTTTCTAGCTGAGCTGCGCAAGTTTCCCCTGCTCCGGGGAAAACCAGGAAGTGCCCAGCTGAGCCCTGCACAGGAGGGTGAATGAGTGGTTAGGGGTCTGAGACCCTTTCGGGGACGTTAAGAAAATGTTGTTTGTGAAGCTCACTGTGTTGTGTTTCCCAGTCCACACATCTGAATCCGTACTTTGGGATCAGAGTCCTTTTAACTTTTGTTGCCACTTTAAGATCCCAGTCTGTTATGATTTTTCTATCGCCAACTTTCTGTTCTTAGTAGGGATCTTTACCCGGAGAGGTAAGGAAGTCCTCTGTCACTTTTTAAATTTAACTTAACCTTGAGGACTGGACCTTGAGGGCGGTGGCGTGGAGCTGTGGGAGCGGCACAAGCTGTTCCGGAGGCTCCGCTGCGTGCTGAAGCACGCTGTCCCCGCCGGGCCCGCACGGCTGAGCCACCTGGAGTGGCCTGGGGTCCGGGAGCCGCCGCCTCGGACCCTGTGTTCCGTCCAGACCCTGCTCGAAGGTTGTGCCGCCGCCGGGAGGCGGGCGAGGCGTAGACCTGCCAGCCCGCAGTCTTGGCGAGCACCGTGCTTGCCAGCAATAGCCTCGTGTGAGTCAGCGGGAGATGCCAGTGTCAGGGATTGTGGGAGTCGTGGGAGTCGCTCAGATCAGCACCTTAAAGAGCCAGACAGCGCCGTGCAGCTCTGACTCTGGAGGGACGAGTCCAGATGCTGGTGGCCTTCTGTGCGGTGCTCGCAGCTCACCTGCAGCGGAGCCGGGCTTCCCTGGCTGGGCTCTGGGGCAGCCGGAGTCCGGTCTGCCTCTTCAGTGCAGTGGGGTCCTGCTAAGAGGGGCCTCCTGCTTCCATCTGGCCGCTGAAGGAGGCGGTGGTCGCAGGACTGAACACCGATGTGCCCCTTCCTCCTGCCTGCCGGGAGGTCCTCTTGTCTTTCAGATGTCCGGGCGGCGAGAGACCAGATGAACATTGGAGGGCTCGCCTACCCCCCGCTGCCTTTGCACGAAGCCCCCCCTAGACCCCCGTCGGGCTACAGTCAGGCTCCGTCCGTCTGCTCGTCCTCCACGTCCTTCAACGGGCCGTTCGGGGGCGGGGTGCTGTCGCCGCAGCCTCACAGCAGCTACTACAGCGGCATGACGGGGCCCCAGCACCCGTTCTACAACAGGGTAAGGGCGGTCGGGGCCTCCGCTGCTGCCGCTTTGACACTGTGCTTTAGCTCTAAAGGAGGGAAAAGTTTAAGTTTGAATATAGTGTCCGGGGGGGACCCAAAAAAAACTGGAATTGTCTTCTGGAGGGTAGACTCCATGTAGTACAGGCTTCCCCCGCTAGGTGGGTGTTCTAGAAACCCAGCTGTATCCGTGGACCAGCTGGCGTTGTTGTGAGAGGCTGCATTCGGCTTCAGTGAATTTTTTGAAGACTCTCAGTGCCTTTGCCCATTTCATGATGGTGATTTATGGGCACACCTGCCCGCACCGCGCTGAGCGGTCAGCAGTTTTTGACCAGAATCATCATGACCCCCATGCCCCACCTTCCCTGGTCACCCAGGCTCACCTTGAGCGACTTTTTTTGTTTTTCTGGATGAAAAAAGTCCTCAGAGGGAAACGTTTTGCTGATGTGGAAACAGGTGAAACAAAGAATGGCAGAAGCACTAAAAGGCATTCAAATTGAAAAGTTCAAAAACTATTTTAAGCATTGGGGAGAAGGTCTCGCTAGGTGTATTGCATCAAATTGAGAGGACTTTGAAGGTGACTGAAGCTTAAAACGATGTAAGAATAAATACACAAGTTTTTATAAATAAATCCCAGGGTTTTTTGGGTCCCCCCTTGTGCATGATGTTTTAAAAATCAAAAGAACTTCTGTGGGTTCTAGATACCAGTGGAATCTGAATATTAGTGTGCCTTTTGCTTTCCTTCGTTATCTTGATAGGAAAGTGAACTCTGCAAGGTCAGCAGAGACTGACCTGTGCCTCAGAGGGACCTTGTGTCTGTCTGTCGACAAACAAAAGTTTGATTTGCTATATTTTGTACAGTAGTTTATATTGGCATTTAAAATAACGATGAACACATTCCTACAGTAGTTCAGTAGACCTATATTTAATGTACATTACAGTTTTTCAATGTGAGGTAATGACGGAAAGTATGCTCGTAGGACTCAGTCAGGTGTTACTGCCAAACAGTAGCCCTATGGCCCATCCCAGAGTCTTCTTCGCAGCCGTCTGCAGCCACGTGGGGCTGTCGGCTCGGCATGAGCGTGACGGCCTTCTGTTTGGGGGCAGGGAAACGCAGTCGCTCCCGTGGGGCCGGGACCCCGTCGGCGCAGCAGGCCCCGGCCGCCCGCTGTGCTGGCCGGTGGCACCGCGTTTCCCGCAGGAGGACGGGGCGGGAGCCCTGCTGCTGGCCACCTGGGACTGGCTCTTCGGTCCATGCAGTTTTTTTTTCTTTTTTTTTTTGTTTTTGTTTTTTTGTCTTTGTTTTTGTTTTTGTTTTTGTCTCCCTCTTGGATGTGATTGGAGAAAACCTAGGGACTAATATTCTAGAAACTGAGTGCATGCCTATATAAAGCTCATATGAGCTAGGAAGAAAGAGGAGTTTAGAACAAACTGGCAAAGAAGGAATCCCAGAATTTAAATTGAATTTCGCATTTGAAAAACGTTGGCCACATAAGTCACTGACTACGCCGTTCCAAGAGGCCCTCCGAGTGCCACTCTGTGCTCCGCTCTGGCAAGGAGGGAAAGGCAGGACAGTAGCATCTGATGGTGCTTCCCGTCCCCGAGCGCTGTAGCTGCCTGGGAGGCAGCGTGGAACGCAGGCTTTGTGGACCGGTCGGTCGAAGGCCTGCTGTAACTGTGCTTCTAGGGCCTTCACCGATCTCCGGACGACGGTCAGACTTCTGAGACCAGGAACCGCCCCGGCGGAGACCTTGCGTTCACCAGTTTTACATGAGTAACAGTCACATGCTACTGGAACAACTTACTCTTGTTAAAGCATTTAAATTTTTCTCAGTTTTTAGGGCTAGTTATTTTTTTGCTCTAGTTATCTGAGGTTTTTAGTCTGAAAGTAGAAGCAGAATAATTTTTTTACGATAGCAGGAGTAATACAGGTGTTACTTCAGTGTAGTGAAACGTGGGGAATTTTAACCTTTGTTTTCAGCCAACGTAATCCGATAGTGCCTGTCACCAAGCAGCTGGTTACAGATATCGCTGTGGGTACACTCTCACCTGGCCTGCGGGTTCCCCGTGCAAAGCAGGCCTGCTCGTGCAGGAGCCGGAGTCAGCCCCAGGGCTCAAGGCAGCAAGTCCTCCCGGAGTCGGGTTGTTTGCACGTCACCAGGACTTTTTAAAAACCCGACAGCTATTTTTGTAAAGAATAGTTTTCTATTAAGATTCTATTCTGCTTTTTAAAAACAGATTGTGAGTCAGTGTTCGTAAATCACTAGAACTTGACACGGAAAAACAAGCCTGTAAGAGAAGATCTTGCATCAGCCAATAAGGTGCAAAACCTTCGTTGTTTAAAAAAAAGCTTTTAGTACCTCAGCAGTATAAAAATTTAAATAAGGTGTCAAGTTTGGGTTTGATAGCTTACGGAACATGAGTGAGGCCATTTCCTTTTGTCACTTGCATTAAAAATCTGGAGCTGTGTTTTATTAGTTTCGTTTGCTAGCTCTCACCGCACTTTGATTTCTGTGATTGTTCATCCCGTTCTTTTGTTGCATGTTTTCTCCATAGCCGTTCTTTGCCCCACACCTTTACACGCCACGGTATTGCCCTGGCGGCCCCCACCACCTCATCTCACGTCCGTCTGTAAAATCGGGTTTGCCCAGGGAGCAGAGCAGTGGCCTAGTAAGTATGCAAAAGGGTAACTAAAGTGTTAATCCTGTAAGAAACGGCTGGAACGCTGGAGTTCAGTTCTTTCCTATTTTACAAATTGTTTTAAGAAACGTGAGCTAGTGCTAACGTAAAATGTGCTTTGCTTTCGTACCTGCTGAGTGTCTGCGGAAGGGAGCCGCTGGCAGCCTCGGCGGGCGAAGGTCCGGCATTCGCAGCCCGTGTGTCTAGTTTACGACGTCGCCTTTGGTCCCGGGCTGCCAGCTCTGAACCTCCACGTCTTTTCAGCGGACACACACGTGCGGTGTCTGTGCACGTGTTAGCTCTCTCGTGTAAAAATTGGATGATATACTGGAAGAGCATTTAAGCTAATGTCAGAAATTAAATAGAAAATTATTCGAATGTACTATTAAATCCAATCCAAAACAAAATACATTTGTGTCTAACATATTAGGTGTTCCTGTTCGTAATTAGTTTAATAATTTAAAAAGAGAAAGTCCCTGTTAATATATTTTTATAAATTAGGAGGCAAAAGATACAGGGCCTAACCTTCTATGTACATTTTTCGATGTCGTCACTGAAGGAAAAATCTAATCCCTTGCAGGTTTCCGTGTTTTATGTTGTTATTTTGCCATCGTGTTCCCCCCTCCCCTGGTGTGGCTCACCCCTCACCTTTCACCCACACTCTCGTTCTGTGTCGGTAGGAGGTTATCCAGGAGGACGCTGCGGAGGGGCTGCCCTCGCCCACGGCCTCCTCGAGGGTAATGCGCGGTGTGCGGGGGGCGCCTGCCCGTCTGCGCTCGCCAAGGTCACTAACTGTGTCTGGGGTGTGGCGGCTGCTGGGCAGAGCTGCTGGCTACTAACCATCATGCTCCTGGGTTAACCAAGAGGCTGATGCCTGCCCTTCATCTCCTCCTGCTTTCCCCATCCTCAGGGGCGCGGGGTGGGGCTTCTCACTGTCCCCTCAGGGAGGGCTCTTTCCGCAGCCATCGGGGGCGCGGCCATCGGGGGCACGGCCATCGGGGCACGGCCCGTTGGCGGTGTTTGCTCTGTGGTGGCGAGCCCTGTTTCCACCTTGGCCTGCTTCTCTTTAGCCTACACTTAGTACCCCTCATGGGGAATATTTCTGAAAATATTCCAGAGTGCCCTTCAGGCTACAAAAGGGCGCCATGCGCTGTACGGTGCCGACCAGAGGCAGCTGCCTCAGTGGCCCGTTCTGCATCCGGGCGCCCTCGGCTTCTGAGGCCTTGGTGTGAGTGTAGCACTGCTTTTCGTAACAGTTTACGTGCATTTGTTGAGATAAAATTTCCAGGTAAACACAGCTAGTTCAGCGTGTGAAGGGAATTATTTAACCCCCATTTTCCCCAAACACCCTAAAGTAGATTTTTTAAAAAAAATCAACTTGTGTAGGAAGTCACTTTGTATTTTTATTTTTCAAGACTTTATACTTAATAAGAAACACATTTAGTGTGTGAGCCTTAAAATCTTCGTTTACTCAGTGCGGGATTTCAGGATGCAGATTGTATTTTAACTTCTACTTCGCGTACGGAGCGCCATGCCCTGCAAACACGGCCGCTTTAATCCAGAGCCGTGCTGCGCTGCGGCCTGGCTGTTGGCACTAATGTGGAAAATACGCATCCTGAGTTTATCCATAATGTTTTAACTTAAAACATGCATTTGGATAAACAGTAGTTTTTTTAACGTTAATTTTGAGTTAACGTTGGTGAGAAAGAAAGGCACCATTTTGGTGTTTTCACTGAAGAGTTGGTGATTCTTTGTAAATCGCTGTTTTAGCTGAAGCACGTGAGTGAATTCAGTTGCCCACGAAAGATGGGCGCGCTGAAACACAGCAGTTCTGTGTGGGCGCTGGAGGGGTCTCCATCCGTGGGTCATCGCCACTGTGTGCGGGAATGACTCCAGCCTGACAGCGTCCGGCAGACAGGTGCGCACGTGCGGTGCAGCTCTCTGCGCCGGCACCCCTGGGCACGCTTCCGGCGGGCGTCAGGCACCGTGAAGAGCGTGATGGTCTGGCGTCACAGACACGCTGGAACGGTGGTTATTCCCGGGCTTCGGAGTGCGCGCTAACACGCAGCGTTACCAGGTGGCTGCAGGGGCCCTCCAGGGTGCAGCGAGGGAGCGCTGGGCCGGTTCGAAATAAGTTCTGGGGGAAGGAGAAGGGGTGCAGCTCTGGAGATGCGGTTAGAAGCCCAGTAACAGAGTGAAGATGTCATAGATGTATTAGCACCGTTGTTCGGTAGAATAACCTTGCTCTTTGCTTTCTTTTAACATTAAAAGATAATTTTGTGATCTGCTTAGTGGATAATAGATACTTACGGAGCTTTCTTTGCTTTTGAGAAATTAACAATGACAACAGCCTGTAAGATTTGTTTTGTAGAAGACTAGTAGAAGTAGACACTTAGTTCAAAGCCAAAGTCAAAGCAGTGGTGGAAACGGGAAGAAGCCTCTGTCCGTGGGACACGGTCTGGGTTCTTTACGGCTCTGAGCCAACACGGGCGTGGTTCCTGTGGGCGGTGCGCCACCTGCCCGTCCACGGAGCTTCCCAGTCCTGTCGCAGGGAGCTGCCTCCGTTTTGGGGGTAACAGGGCTGCGGGCTGAGCCCCTCTCTGCTCGTTCACTGTCCCTTAAGTGGGACACTTGACAAGAGCTGCTTGTGGGCAAGTCAGGAGCCGCACAAACATTTTTTGACAAATTGTCATCACAGACACAGAATAATGAGTTAAAAAAATATAAAAACACAGCGAAAAAGCCAGACCATGAAGTGTTAGCCAACTACAGACTTGGCAGTATGGGTGGTCCCATGTTTTCTCCCATGAGGAATTTCCGACACACCTTTGTAAAGTGGGTCCTTGTGGAAACCATCGGTTTTCTCACACTAAGGACCACTGTAATGGTTGTGTCTTGTGATGGCCAGCCAAGACTTACCAGACAAATCGCAGACAGGTCCAACTGCTTGATGATGAAAGTGAAGATGTAAAATATAGGCCTCTATTTTCTCTGTAGAGAAAACATGTTGCAGATCTTACAGAAGCAGAAAAAAATTACACTGAACCCAAGGTGTGTTCCCCAGAACCTTGGAGCTGGAAAGAAGCAGTTTTTTCCCACTTTTAAAGCAGAGAAGCCTTTTTTAGAAATGAAATCTTAACCAGAACTCCAGTTTATAAAAGCAGTAAAAAGAGAGCTCTGGCCCCTGCCTTAGACATGCCTTTCTTCCTGAGGACACTCTGAGGACCCTGGTCCCCAGGGTGGAGGCCCAGCCTGAGGCTGCCCGGGCCGCACGGCAGGGAGCACCAGGTGTGGGCGGGGAGCCCAGGGCCGCTCTCTACCTGCGCCCGGGCCAAGCTGTCCGTTGACACTGGATGTGACTTAGCCCTGAGTTTGGTCTTTCCGGTGACGTAGACGTTGCTGGGCAGACAGCTCTCGCTCTGATGCGCAGCTTTCTGTGCTGGGAAAGCGGACCAGCCTCCTGGGTCTCGTGTGAGGAGCGCTCAGCCGTAGCTCGCTCCAAGCACTGAACCGTTTCATCACCACCACCCCCGAGGCCAGATTCTTGCACGGAGCTTTGAAGGTCAGACGCTGAAACCACTGGTGTCTGAAACCTCGTCCCAGCACAGACCCTCCGGTCAGCTCCGGCGAGCTCACCCTTTCATCTGCTCGTGCTTCTCTAGCGGGGCGGGGGGGGGGGGGGGGGGGGGGGGGGGGGGGGGCGGGGAGGGGAGTCTCAGTCGTTTTGTTTTCTTAGGAGTCAGCAGGACTCTTGGCTCCCTGTGTGTCCCAAGTACTTCCCTGCTGTGAGAGCGCTCCAGGGGGGTTTCACCGGGTGCTCCTTCCGGTCCAGTTCCGCTGGGAGGGCGCGGCATTCGGCCCATTTGGGGACCGCGACAGGAAGGCCCCTTCCTGCGGGCCTGTCTGCAGTCCGGCCCCCTCAGGGGCACTTCGTTCCCGACTTCAAAGAGTTGCCCACCCAAGTGTGGGGGTCCACGTTTGCGTAGGGCGGGCTGCTTACAGCAGCATCCTTGTTTCACCAGGAAGCGTTCCTCCAGCGGAAGGAATGGCGGAACCTTTCTGTGGCCTTTTATCAACTTGCTCATTGAGCGTCACCTGCTGCTGGTGCCTGCGTGGTGGTCCCCAGTCCAGCCAGCACCCCGAGTGTCCGGCAGGCACTGTCATGGTGGGCGCAGCAGTGAATGGAGCTGAGGAAGCCCCTCCTGGGGGACAGGGTGGGGGGGCGCACTCCGTGTCCTTCCTCAGCCTCCTCAGCCGAGGGGCGGCTCGACGCCGCAGACCGTGTTCCTTGGTCAGGGCGCTTCTATACCTCGTGGAGAAGGCATGGAAAGGAGTAGCACGCAGTTTAATTGCGAAGAACTGCAGGATGGCAAAGGCGGGGTTAAAACCGTGCCCCAGTTTCTGTTGGGCCATTCCGTTTACTTTTAGAGATTTATAAACATTACTGAATTAATTAATAAAGGTACTAAAAATGGAGGTCTTGGTTTTTTCCTTAAATGATTAAAAAGTCAGCGGGGTGACCGAGTTAAAAGTGAAGAAAGGGGGGCTTAGCTGTGGGTGATTCTCATTTCCACCACTGGTTTAGCACTTGCCACCCGTCCTGGAAGGAGCACGTGTTGCTATTAAGCTGTCGTCTCTCGTTGTCCAGGAGCGGATGTGAACGAGGAGGTTAAAGACGCCGCGGGCCAGGCGCGGGCCAGGCTGCGGCTCGGAGGGGCCTTGCGCCTAAACGATGAGTAAACCGCAGACAGAGTGACGGAGGCATTTTCAGAGACGCGAGGTTGTGGTAATGATAGCGCTGGGATCCGAGAGCAGAGTTAAAAGCTAAAAAAATAACAACGTCATATTCGTTGCTATTGTTTGATACTTTTATCTTTTAAAATGTTTCCCTTAAAATGTGACATTACGCCTCATCTGTCAACTTTGACCTAATTATTCTTCCTCAAGCATCTGGAGAGTAAGGATGCAGCCAGGGCAGCATCCAGCCAGGGCAGCGATGGCTTTCTCGTTTGTGCGTTGGGCCCTTTGTGGTGAACTGCTTCCCTCAGCGCTCTCTCCCCACACTCTTCCTAGTCCCGCACTTGCGCACAGACAGGATCTTTCTAAGAGCCTCCCCGAGTAGGCTGACGGGTGACCTAGGAGACAGGGTCCCGGTGCGGGGACGGGGTGGGGAGGGCGCCCCACGGCGGCCTGCAGAGCGCTGCCCTCTGCCGAGTCGGTGCTGCCGGTCACCTTCAGGTCACCTCTAGGTCGTTGGAACTGTGGCGAGAGTCTGTCCTGTCGGCCTGGTCGGTGGGAAAGCCCTTCCTGGCACCGTGTCTGCTGTGAGTGAGAGTTTCTGAAACTCTGCCCGCGCTGGACCGGGACGTTAACCGTGGAGGCAGGTGGTGGTCACCGGCGCGGCTGGGCCGTTGCGAGCTGAGAGGCTCCGCTGCCTTTCCCCGTGAAGGGCCTTCTTTCAGGGCCTCCGCGTGCCTCCTGCCCCATGAAACAAGCTCCAGGTGGAACGTGTGGGCTTAGAACATCAGCTGTGGTGGGGCTAGAGAGTATTTCCTTTTATGGAGTGATCGTCTGAACTCCAAGTATTTAGATCTCATCGGATTGGTCTGCAGTACATCGCTGCAATTTCAAATCAGGATGTTTAATGACTAACTTTAAATTTGCATGTGGTACGATTATTGACTTTTCATAACGCATTTGATCTACTAGGCTTTCTTGTTAAACGCATGGCAGTGACTGATTCTTTTAGCAGAGTGTAAATTCTGGGAGTGCAGCCTTAAAATGTGCACGCAGGCACTGATGGGATGGAATGACTCTGTGTGTGTGTGTGTGTGTGTGTGTGTGTGTGTGTGTGTGTAGCGGGGGGGGTGCCTCGCTTGTGCTGCTGTGGAGGCGGTTGGTTCAGAGCGACGGGGAAGTGGACGGCATCACAGAACGCTGCTCGTGTTTATTGTGTGTATTTATAGTTGACGTTTGACCTGAAGCTCGCGTCCTTCACTCTGTCTTATTCCTTTTTTAAAGCCGCGTGACTCTGGGTTTAACAAACAGACACAGGTACAGAGACTTCCAGTGACGGCATGGGCCGCTCCGCGCTGGCCGCGTGGAACCTGCGCTCATTGCTGCCCCTCGGGCTGTGCTGCATTAGCTGCGCCCGCCTTCGCATGGTGCTCGCTTCCGCCTAGTTAGTTCTACGCTTGCTTAATACGTTCACCAGAGATGATGCTTCGGAGCATAGTTTTAATCTACTTACAATATGAAATTGTATCGCCACATCAAGGTGATTTTAGTCTGTTTTGTTAGCTTTCCTTTTGCCTGCAGAAATTTTGATTTGTATGCATTTTGGAACTTACATTTAACAGTTTAAACAAACTAACATTTCTGCATTCAATTTTGTGTGTGAGAAAATTTTTAGAACATAAGTTCTGGTATATGCTGAAATTGCCTGATCTGGACTTGTAACAGCTAATTTTCAAATAAGAATGCATGATAAACCTGGAGGTGTCACCATCTACGGCCAAGTGTTTACCTGTTGAATCCCTGCACATGCTTTTTCCTACCACTTTTGTACTCTTCCCCTTTCCTTTTATGAGATTCCTCCCAAAATTCGTTATTTTGGTTACTTCCGTTTGGCACCAAATAATTATATATGATTATTTTAGAAAAGGCATGGCGGGTTATGACCATTTCTCCTTTATTCAAAGAAGCATATTGTCACATTTTTATTTATTGATAATCTGCCCTTTATCTTGGTAAAGCTCAGCTCACAAGTGCCGGTTGGGTCAGGCCGCAGCTCCGAGGGGGCAGCAAGGCCTGCCCGTGCTCCCGCCTCTTCTGACACAGCCCCTCAGAGCCACTCAGACATGGTACATGCTTTTGACATGGTCCCCAGTGATGGAGAGAGTATGTTTTAAAATGATTGATAAAGTGTAAGTTTTGAAGGGGGTCATGAAAGTTAAATTATGTGGAGGTTTTTGTTTAAAGAAAAAGCCTCTTTTACTGAATTCTCAGGCAGACTCCCCATGCAAAGCACACACCTAACGCTCCATACCCCCCTCAGCTGACAGGTCCTCTGTTTCGTGGCTGTTGTACTTGCCCCCTTAGCACTATTGGAAATGGAGTTCTTTTGTGATTTAAAAAAAAAAAACCTTTTTACCCTAAAATAATTTTAGACGTGAAAAAAGAGGCACAAAAATAGTGTTCCCTTAATGTGAGCATCTTCCATAATGATAGTATGAATGTTAACGGTAGCTAACATTCACATTTTATTTGGATTTCACCATTTTTTCTACGAATGCCCTTTTTCTTGTCCAGTCCCCAGTTCAGTAGTGTTTCGTTGTCTCTCCTCAGAGTTCCCTAATCCGTGACAATTCCTCAGTCTTGCCTTGTCTTCCATGACCTTAATTGATACTTTCGGAGGATACTGGTCAGATGTTTTGTGGACCATCCCTCTGTATAAGTTCAGCTGCCATGTCGTCATGGTTAGAAGAAGCTAGACCCCTGAATCCAAGAAGCTAACAACACCTAATACCTCAGCACTCAGAGACCACCTCCATGGCACATTACATTAAAACTATCAAAAGTTAATAGCAAGTAAAAAACTCTCAAGGCAACCAGGGAAGAAAAGACTGTACCCTACAAAGGCAACCTGTCAGACTATCATCAGATCTTTCAGCAGAAGCCCTACAAGCTGGGAGCGAACAGAATGGAATAGGCATTACACTGAAAGGGAAACCGCCAGCCGAGGGTAACCAATACGTTATCGTCCGTCATGGTCAAGTGGGGCTCGGTCCAGGGGCATGGGCATGGCTCACGCATCCAGCTCAGTCAGTGCCGTACACCACCTGAATGAAGTGACGCTAAAAATCTGTGATCGTGACGATAGAGAAAAGCATTCGATAAGATACACCCCCCATTCGTGCTGAAAACAGTCGGTCAGGTGGGTTAGAAGGACAGCGCCTGAACGAAATGAAGGCCGTCTTTGACAGGCGCTCAGCTGACACCACAGTCAGCGGGGAAACCCGAACGCCTTCGCTCCCATATCAGGAGCAAGACAAGGAGGCCCGCTCGCCCCCGTTGTTCAGCGGGGGCCGGGGCCCCAGCCAGAGTGGTCCGGCGGGGGAAAGAAAGGAAAGGCGTCTGAGTTGCGAGGGAAGAGGTGAAGCCGCCACTGTTGGCAGGGGACATGATTCCATGCAGAGGAAACTCTGAGGACCGCACGGCTGGACTTCCAGAAGCAGCACACGGGCGCCAGAAATCGCAGGGTTCGGGATCAACACTCGGAGATCTGTCGCGTCTCTGCTCACCAACAACGAGGCTTAGAAAAGGAAGCGAAGGAAGCGGCCCCTCTGCAAGGGCAGCAACCAGGGCCAGGCACCGAGGAGCGCACTTGCTGAGGGGCGGGGCCTGCGCGCTGACCCGCAGGTGCTGCTGGGAGAAGCTGGAGACGGCGCGCGGGAGGAGGAAGGTGCCCGTGTTCACGGACCGGAAGAATCGGCGCGGTCCAGGCGGCCACGTTGCTTCCAGCCCTGGGCAGAGGCAGAGCATCGCTCGTCAACCCCCACGGCCTTCTCCACAGAAACACCAAAAAGCCTTCCAGTCTGCGTGGAACCACAGAAGACCCCGCATAGCCAATGAAGCCCTGAGGAAGAAGAGCAGGCCTTGACTGCGAGCCGTTCTGCAAGGCCGCAGTGATCAGAACGACGGGAAAACAGACATCAGAACCCAGAGCCCAGAAATACGCCCACGCACGTCCGGGCTCCTAGTCTTCAGCAGCGGAGGAAGGAAAGCCGCCTCCGTGGGTGGCGTGGGGACACCGGGTAGCCCGTGCCAGCGGGTGAGGCTGGCCTGCTGTCTGGCGCCGCGCACCAAACCGGCACACGGCGGGTTGGAGGCTTAGATACGGCGCCTGAAACACTGAAATGCGTGCACGAAAACTTCGGCACCGAACCTACGGGCCTTGGTCTGAGAGAGTTTTTTGTGAACTTGACCCCGAAGGCAAGGGACGCAGAAGAGAAAATGGGCAGGACCACTTCTGACTAAACTCCGCCCTTATCGTGCCTGCCAATGAGGTGACGGAGGCCGAGAGCCACGCCCTCGCGCAGCCGCTGTAAGCGTTGACCGCCTGGCCAGGCTTGTCGGCGAAGGCTCTGGCCGCGGTCATCCTTGGGAGCGCTGTCTGCAGTGCAGGGGCTGGTGGACCTGCCCTGGCACCCGGTGCTGCACCTGCAGGAGGCCTGGACCGCTGCTGAGGCATTAATGTAATGCCCCAGCCGAGCAGGACAGGAGGCAAAGAGAGGGCTTCGGTCCTTTTTGATTAACCCTCTTCCGTAACACATTCAATAAAAAGCCAAACTCTGCAAATAAATAATAAAAGGCTTCCGCACAGTTAAAAGACAAAAGAAGGCAACCAACCAAATGGGAGGAGAAATTTGCAAATTATACCTCTGATAAAGGTCTAATATCCAACATATATAAAGAACTCACACAACTTGACAACAAAAAAATCTAGTTAAAAAATGGGCAGAGGGAGCAACAAGTATGAAGGACACATGGACAAAAACTAGGGGGGTGGAAATGGGAGGGAGGTGGGGAGGGCTGGGGCGGTGGGCTGGGATGGGAGTAAAAGAAAACTGTACAAGAACAAAAATTAAAATAAAAAAATTTAAAAAATGGGCAGAGGACTTAAGTAGATATTTTAACAAGGAAGACATACAGCTGCCCAACAGATGAATGAAAAGATGCTCAGTGTCACCAGTTATAAGAGGGGTGCAAATCAAGACCACGATGAGATGCCACCCCACCCCTGTTAGAAGGGCTGTCACCAACAGGAGAGGTGGTAACGAGGGCTGGAGACGCTGTGGAGAAAAAGGACCCTCATTCACTGCTGGAGGGAAAGCAAACTGGTGTAGCCCCTGTGGAAACCAGTGTGGAGGTGCCTCGAAAATTTCAGAACAGAACCACCACGTGACCCAGCAATTCCTCTTCTGGGTATCCACCTGAAATTTTTGAGAACTCTTCCTTGTAAAGACAAGCGCACCCCTGTGTTCATAGCAGCGGTACTCACGATGGCCGAGACATGGACGCCACCTGAACGCCCTTTGGCGGGTGGTTGGGTGAGGGAGCGGTGCATACCTGCAGCGGAACACCGCTCGGCCAGATGGTGAAACGTTGCCACCTGCGACAGCAGGGGTGGGTTTTGGGAGTGGTATGCTTGGTGACACAGTCAGGCGGGAAAGGATGGAGCCCTGGGGTATGGCTCACATGGGGCTACATTTAAAGAACCACAAACGAAGCGATACAGGCACCAGAATGGTGGTCACCAGCGGGCGGGGGCGGGGGGACCGAGAGTAAAGGGGTCACACCTGTGGTGATGGGCGGAGGCGGGGCTTCAGGGACGAGTGCAGACGGCGTCGTGTGAAGTCAGGCATCCTGGAGCTCACATGGCGCCGTTAACCAGGGCGGCCGGATGGATTCAGAAGTGCACAGGGGGCGTTTTACATTTTCACAGCGCGCAGCGCACGATTCGCGTCGAGTACCGGCTCTATGCGTCCCCGCTGAAGATGGAGCCGTGTGTGATATGAAGACGAAATTATTGAAACACTAGTGTTTTGCTGTTAGTATTTTCGAAGGAATTTAACCTCGGGCTATGTAATACACAGCTTATTTTAAACTTACATCAAATAAAACGAACTGAGTCACTGTGTTTGTTACGATGTGCTCCGGGTCATTAATTTCCGAACTTCCGTGGGCCTCAGGCTGGTCAGTTTGCCGAGACCCCCTCGCTCCCTCCCTCCCATAGAGCCGCTGCCCCACCTGGAGCCCCCGGCCCCCTTCCCTGGCTGGAGCTGCACGTCATTAGTGCGCAGCGTTGAGAGAGGCTGTGTGCACACTGCGAGTGTGCGGGCTCATCAGGCCATAGCGGAGTGGTGTGTTACGCTGTGCGTGACACATTTCAACAACTGGCTGACGCCGCTTGATGACAGGTAGTTGGGCTGTGGTACCGTCTACTGTTGTCCTGCTGCTGGTGGTGAAAGGCAGCGGAAAATGCCAGTTCACACGGCCTTGAGGGCGGGCAAATGGGTCGTCTTAGGGTTAGATTGGGTGGTGAACAGGACAGGTCGTGTGGAAGATTGTCTTTATTCTCTATCCTGCTTGGTTGGTTCTCTTTATCGGGGTTATTGCTTCCACAAACTTCCAAAAATAGAGCAAGGAGCATAGGGGTTAAGACGTGTTAGGGTTCTGGTCCAAAACTGCCTTCGCCAGCCCCTCGTTCTGTGACTTGGAAGACGGAAGGCGACCCCTCCAGACCTCGGTGGCCGTCCCTGGGATGGAGGACATGCTTGCCTAACCGCCTGCAGGCGGATACTTCTCTGGTGCGCCGGTCAGAGGAGGGTCTTCTACGTCAGTACTCCAGTTACTGGTTCTTTTGACTTTTCTTTTGAATGAGACCAAATTTTAATGGATGGTGTTTACTTTCACATGTTAAGAAGTAATCCTGTTGTTTTATGTTTACATGGATATTGTGTAGATTCTTTTTTTTTAAGAGCTTATTTATTTTTAGAGAGAGGGGAAGGGAGGGAGAAAGAAAGGGAGAGAAACATCAATGTGTGGTTGCCCCTGACATGCCCCCCCACTGGGGACCTGGCCCGCAACCCAGGCATGTGCCCTGACTGGGAATCGAACCAGCAACCCTTTGGTTCACAGACCAGCACTCAGTCCACTGAGCCACACCAGCCAGGGCCATCGTGTAGATTCTTAAAGGGAGGTTTTAGATCCCTTGAATGTAAAATGTGATCAAGATCTGGAAACTTCGGCTGCCAGAGACTGTGAAGTTAGCATGTAGAGACATTTAAAGCCATTTAGGTGCTTTTTCTATTACTTCACAGATTACCGTATGTACTTTTATATGTAGGCATCAGTAATGTTCCTCTTTGTTCCTGTTCTTTAAAAAAAAAAAAAGCCCTTCTGTTACGAGGGGCTGCGCCCTTCCTTCCGGAGGCCGGGCTGTGAACACGCACGCTAGCCCGGGTCGGTTCGAGGAGCCGCCTGCCTCTCGGGGGTGTTTCGGAGCAGGTGTGTCTGCTGCGATTCAAGCTGCTTGTCCGGGGGCGGCAGTGGCTGCCCCACCCCCGGCGGCATCCCCCGTAGCGCCCGCCTCGGGGTTTGTGCTGTGGTCAGAGCACGCCACGGCACCACTTCTTAAGTGCGGTGGCCGCGTGGCTGCATGTGTCCGACCTTGCGTGCTGTTCACACACCCGTGTTCACGGCTGTTGCAGGGGCCGGGCCCCGCCTCAGGAGTGGTGCCGCTGAGCTCCCTGACGGTGGACGCGGTGTGCGAGAAGCTGAAGCAGATCGAGGGCCTGGAGCCGAGCCTGCTGCCACAGTACTGTGCCACCATCAGGAAGGTGCGTGCGGCCCGTGAGGGCTGCCTCCTCGCGTCTCACTGGGGGAAGCTGGGGTGACGGGCCTGGTCGTGGCGTGGTCGCATTTGTGAATTCAGTGGGCTGGGAGGCGAGCGGGCGGGCGGGCTTTATGTCTGACGTCGTCTGCCGTGGCTGACGGACAGGTCTGACAGCAGCCGCTTCCTGCGGGGCTCCGTCAAGGGCCGAGACACACAGACGGACAGCTTGGTCCCCGCCCAGCAGCTGGCGTGCACGCTCGCAAGATTGGGGGGGAAGCTAACGGTCCTGTCCCTGCGCACAGTGGGGAGGCGGTTTCGGAGACAGTTGGGGCTTTGGCTGTTGGGTTGGTCCCTGAGGGGTGGTGGCTTGTTTCACGTGGGTGCTTGAGACCCTTGGGGAGGCACGGAGTGGCCCGTGCTGCTCCCGTGCAGCCTGATTATTACATCGTTAAGTGGGTGAGGACCTCTTTAGGTCAGATTTTCTAGTCTCCAGTGATTCTCTTAATGCCACATGTATAAACGGACTTTCAAACCACTAGTAATTAGAATATGTCACATTTTTTCTGTCTGTTTCTTTGTTTTTTTCAGGCAAACATAAATGGCCGTGTGTTAGCTCAGTGTAACATTGATGAACTGAAGAAAGAAATGAATATGAATTTTGGAGACTGGCATCTTTTCAGAAGCACAGTAAGATATTTTGTATTTACAACGTTGTGTACACCCCTACCCAGTCTTTGTGGGTTCTGTTAGGCACAGCGTCCAGAGCAGCACGTGGCGACCTTGGCCTTCAGGCATTTCACTTGGAAACGTGGGAAAGAGGTCCCCGCTCATTCCCCCGCTCCACTGACAAAGACTCTGCCCTTGACCTGCCTCTCGGCCTCGGCGTCCGGCCTGCATTGCCCAGTTACTGCAAGAGCCCTGCCAGGCCAGTGTGGAACGAACCGCTGCTCCGTGTCTGACCACCCTCCTCCGGGGTCAGGCTCCTCCTTGCCCACCGCCCCGCCCCGTTGCCTCCCGCAGGAATCCGCCCGAGCAGCTGAACCAGCCTCACGCCGCCGACCCTGTGGTTTCCCCTCGAGTTTCTATCCATGGGACACCCTGTCCCCGTGTCCCCCCCCCACCCCCCAACTGCCCCTGGCTGCAGCGCCGCCCCCGTCCGCATCACTTTGGGGACTGAGCCCAGCTCCAGCCCGAGGTCTGTGTTCCCCGGTCGCCCTGGTCCCCAGGCGTGGCTTCCACTGCTTCAGCCGCGGCTTTCTCCGGCACCGCCCGGGGCTTTTGTTTTGTTCTTAAGTTAAATTCTAAGCTAAAAAAGAGCATAATGGTCAAAGTAGAGTATAGCGGAAATACGATTATTGCCATCACTACTTCTAGCGTTGGAGTGAGCGGTGAGCAGAGGCGGCAGTTCACTCACAGAAGCAGGCTTTCTCGTGGCCGCTGTAGTAACGTCACGACGTTCCACTTTAAGGTGATCCCTGCAGCTTGCAAACGTGGCCTGTCAGTGTGGGTGTAAGTGGTTTCTCTCCTCTCGAAGGTGCTAGAGATGAGAAGCGCGGAGAACCAGCTGGTCCCCGAAGACCCGCGGTTGCTCAGTGAGAACAGCAGCGGCCCCGCCCCTCCGGGCGACCCTGCCCGGCGGGCCCCGCACAGCGAGCTGCCGCACACCGAGCTGGCCGGCCAGACGCCCTACACGCTCAACTTCAGCTTCGAGGAGCTGAACACGCTCGGCCTCGACGAGGGCGCCCCGCGGCACAGCAACCTCAGTTGGCAGGTGCGGGTGCGACAGCGTCTTCCCTGTCCCTGAGGAGGGAGGGCGGCGCTCGGCGTGTCACGGCCAGGTCACGGCCAGGTCGGCGCCCTGACCAGGCCATCCGGGAACTGTGCTGGGTGGGCGCCTGCGCGGCCCGACGCAGGGCCCCGTTCCCAAGGGCTGCTGCGGGGACGGGGGACGGAGGGGACGCGGGAGACCGCAGCCTCCGACCCGCCGGCGTCGGGACGCGCTCACTGGCTGTGGGCTGGAGCGCCTGCCGCGGGCTCTCCCGGGGGCGCCATCGTTGGGCTCGTCCGTACGGGCAGACGCTCTTCGGGGGCCTTCACCGTCTCTCCATCACCACGTTCCCATGCGCGAGCTCGTTCTTCGGGTGCTCTGAGCAGCGGCGGGCAGGCGGGACGGGAGTGGAAAGGAGAGGGAGAGGCCAGGAGGGAGTGCGAGGGGGGGACAAGGAGAGGGGGGAGCCCGGGAAAGTGGGGGGGGCACAAGACACGCGAGGGAGGAGAACCCACCGTGAGTGGCTGTGGAGAGACGCCGCTGAGCGGGAGCGGTGCTCGGGGGTGCGTGCTTGGTGGGTCTGCCGTTCCTAAGGGTGGTCTGTTTATTCGGTGGTAAAGGTGTTTGTTCCCGCTGTGACTGTCTTTTCCTAAGTACTGTCTGCCTTGTCCCTTGGGGTCAGTTGGAAAACCGTTCCGTTGCTGGGTGTTGACAGAGATGACGGAAGCCCGGTATTTCCCGTGGGACGGGCCGCACTTGCCCTCTGGTCCCTGTGCTCCTGCAGCCGCCGCTCCTTCTCTCTGCCAGGACGTTCTTTGTCGCTGCTCCGCCTTCCGCACTCGGTGCTCCCACCTGACCTGTCGATGCAGCGCTTCTCAAGCTTCCTTCTGAAAGAGAAAATTTTAGAGCCCTTTTACACTCAAAAATCGTTGGAGACCCTTAGGAGCTTTTGTTCACGTAAACTTTATCTGTCGGTGTTTACTGTATTGGAAATGAAAATGGAGAAACTTTTAGAATATTCATTTACTTATTTAAAAATAAACCTATTACTTATTAACATTTTGATGACAAATGACAGTATTTTCCAAAGGAAAACAAAGTTTAGTGGAAATGATGGGTTTTACACGCCTTTTTAGTGCCCGACTTGCCCACGTCCGCGGCTGCGCAGGATCTCCTGTGACGGCGGCCGCCCTGAGAGCGAGGAGGCAGGCGGCGTCTTGGTCTGCATGAGACGGTCTAGGCCTGCAGGGTCCATCCCCTCACCCCGGGGTGGGGGGGGCGCTCCCGGCCTTTGCCAGCAGGGGGCGCCACGTGCAGGCGGAGTCGGTCCCTCCCCTCCCCTCGGACGCAGGCTCTGCCTCGCGCCTGCGTTTCGGCCTTTGCGCGTCCCTTCAGCCCCCTCGATTCTTTTCTTCCATTCCCCTCTTTTTCCAAATCTGTGCTTTTTACTCCTTGTTTGTTAGCTTTTCTGGGATCCAGAGCAATTCTAAGCAGAAAACGTCATGTTGGAAATCAGCCTTTTAAAAGTCTTTCGTGTCTCTGTCTGCGAGGACCTGGCTGTCGGCCTCGTGGCTCGGTCCCTGTTGTCTGTCTGGCTCCCGTGTGCCCCCGTGTCCGTGGTACTCCTCCGTGTTCTCTTCCTTTAAGTCCTTTTTTTCTTTTTTTGGCATCTTGAGCAAATTTTCTTACTCCGAATTGAAATTTCACAGAATTGTTATGTCTTCCAAGTTGAGAAAGGTTCTTTTTAACATACTTTTAAGAAATGAGTCTTTAGTTTTTGAGATGTAGCTTAACTCTAATCTCTCTTTTTTCTAAGGGGTTTTACATTTTATCAATGAAAGTTACTTCTTCCTTAAATAACAGTTAAAAGCTTGAAGTTATAAAAATAAGTGCTAAGATTATTTGCTAATACAACCTTTAATTATCTTTAAATATTAAACCAATTTTATTAAAATTTGTGTAACGTTTTCTGTTTACAGTAAAATTTCTGTAGTTCACAGCTTTTGTTCTGCTGTGTTATGCAGAATTCTTTTAAAAGAATTTGGTGTGTCAAAGACTCTAAAAATTGCTAAGCTGATGTGTTCGGTTTTGTTTTTTGCTTACTTGAATTTTTTTTTCTGTTCACAGTCACAAACTCGCAGAACCCCCAGTCTCTCGAGTCTCAATTCGCAGGATTCCAGCATTGAAATCTCCAAGCTCACCGACAAGGTGCAGGCTGAGTACAGAGACGCGTACAGAGAGTACATTGCTCAGATGTCGCAGTTAGAAGGGGGCCCGGGCTCCACGACGGTCAGTGGCAGGTCTTCCCCGCACAGCGCCTATTACCTGGGTCAGAGTTCGTCAGGGGGCTCCATTCACTCTAATCTGGACGCGGAAAAGGGGAAGGACAGCGAGCCGAAGCAGGATGACGGGAGGAAGTCGTTCTTAATGAAGAGGGGCGATGTCGTGGACTACTCCTCGTCAGGGGTTTCCACCAACGACGCCTCGCCCCTGGACCCGATCACAGAAGAAGATGAGAAATCCGATCAGTCCGGCAGTAAGCTCCTCCCAGGCAAGAAGTCCTCGGAGAGGTCAGGTCTCTTCCAGACAGACTTGAAGCTCAAGGGCGGGGGGCTGCGCTACCAGAAGCTCCCGAGTGACGAGGACGAGTCCGGGCCGGAGGAGTCCGACAACACCCCGCTGCTCAGGGAGGACAAAGACAAGCGGGCGGAGGGGAAGGCCGAGCGGGCGTCCAAGTCTCCGGAGCACAGCGCCGAGCCCCTCAGAACCTTCATCAAAGCGAAGGAGTACCTAGCGGACGCCCTCCTGGACAAGAAGGACTCCTCCGACTCCGGGGTGCGGTCCAGCGAGAGCTCCCCCAACCACTCCGAAGCCGCCGACGACCCCCAGCTGGAGAAGGCCAACCTCATCGAGCTGGAGGAGGACGGCCGCGGCGGGGCCCGGGGCGTCCCGCGCAGCCTCAGCGGCCTGCCGGACCCCGCCGTGGCTCGGATGTCCATCTGCTCGGAAGACAGGAGGAGCCCGTCCGAGTGCAGCCTGGCCGCCAGCAGCCCCGAGGAGAGCTGGCCCGCCTGCCAGAGGGCCTGCAACCTGAACCGCACACCCAGCACCGTGACCCTGAACAACAACAGCGCGCCGGCCAACCGCGCCCACCAGCACGTGGACGACAGGGACGGGGCCCGCGAGGCCCCCCAGGCCATTCCGAGGCCCACTTCCAGCTCCGGCCCCACGGCCGCTCCAAACGAAAACCTGAAGAGCGTGGCGCAGAGGCGCGGCCTGCGCTCCAGCTACACCCGGCTCTCGAAGGACTCCTCCGAGCTGCTCGCGGCGGCCGCCTCCGAGAGCACGGGCTTTGGGGAAGAGAGAGAGAGCATCCTGTGAGGCGGGCACGCCGGGTGGGGCAGCGGTAGCGTGCCGCAGCAAAGCCAGCCCCGTGCGTCTCGTCCTGCGTTTCAGGAGGCCTGCGGTGACAGGGGCACGCGCTGCATCCCCCCCCCCCCGGGGGACGGTGGTGTGGGAGAGGCCGCCGGGCCGGCCGCCTCCGCTCTGTCACCGGAAGCTTTAAAACTCACGGTTGTCACTTTCCATCGGAACATACACCATACAAGTCTGTCAGACCTGTCAAGAGGGGTCAGGCATTTTATTGCATGCAGAGGGTTTAGTCGGCTCAGTAACAGCAGCTGGGGACCCCGTGTGCAGAACACTCGCTCATCACATGTTCCGGGGAGGCCCGTGTTGGGTGGGGCAGACGCCAGTTCTACTCCTGAGGAACCCACAGGTCACGCAGCAGCCCGGAGGCTAAAAGTGAGTGGAGGACCAGGGTTCCCCTATGTAAGTGGTCAGTGGCTCATCGCAGGGTTTTTAATTTTAGGAACAAAGTATAGCGTAAAAGCAAGTGAGTCGGAATTGCCCCTGACCTGGGTGCTGCTCCCAAGTCCCAGACCCGGCCCAGGTGCTTGGGAACCTGCCCTGGCCCGTCCTGGGACCCTCCAGCCTGTGTGCCCGCTGTTTCTCGGGGGCCCGGCAGGGAGAGGAGGAAACTCCACGTCCTCCTGCGGAAGGTCGGGGAGGACGTGGGCAGCGCTCGGCCGAGTGCACATTTGTGGGTGAGAATGGGCGGATCGCGGCCTCCGAGAGGTCGGTGGCAAGTCAGGTGAGACGAGACCGCTGCCTCCCACGCCGGGGCACCCTTGTCAGCCGCCTCTGTTCCTAGATCAGCATGTGGATTCCCGGGGAGGGGATGGGAGGGGAAGTCGTCTCTCTCAGTTTAAAAACCTGCAGCAAAGCGAGGTGACAGGGTGAAGGTGACCCCATGCAGGCTTTCCGTGGACCGGGAGAGCACCCTGCCGTCACACGCTGAGGGGGTTTGCCGTTTAACGGAGGCCCTTCCTGTGGAATCGATCCTGGCAGCCTGCCATCAGTCGGTTTGAGGGGGTGAGGTCACGGGTGTTGACTGCCTGGATTTAGTGTGACAGTTGTGGTGTTTTCGCTTCATGGTTTTTATTTGTGTGCTGAATAAATGATTTCCTTGGCCAGACGTGGCACTGGACAGCTGCTCCGTGGGGCCCGGTGGCCTTGGCGTTGGAGCTGACCTACTGTGCTCACGAAGCGCTTCCTTAGCTGCCCTTGACGAATGTCTCAACCAGTTAAACAGAGGCGGGTGTTGTTGACGCTAATGTAGTGAAGTGGTGACATTTTGGTACTCACAGTGCTTGTTAGTTTGCAATGCTGTGTAATTAGTAACTTCGGGGCAATATTTTGTGTCTTTTTGGGGGGTAGGTGCAGTTTAATGTCATTGTAGTGCATTTGTACTGTTTGTGAAGTTAACACTGTAATATGAAGTGTACAAACATTTAGAAAAAATAAAAATGCATGCTATTCTGACTCATGAATTTTTATTCGCTACAGTGGTAATTACTCACATTTGATTAAAAATAAGGAAGTATGGGTATGTGTGTTATTTCCAACATCTCAAGTTTGTTAGGCCCCGCGGGTGCAGGGACCGCCATGCAGCCGGCCCGCGGCGCTCCGCTCCCCCGACGCCCAGCCGCAGGGCTCCGGGCTGCGCGCCCCTGTGGCTGCGAGAACCGGGTCGTCCACGTCCTGGGAGGACGGTTATCGCATGGGCGTTCCGGAGGAGTCCGCTGTTCCACGCCGTCACCGCGGTTGCACCGTCCTCCCCTTGAGTCTGTGCGTCTGGCGGACAGCTCAGTCTGGGTCTCACGTGGGCCGAAGCGCAGCACGTGGGGCGCGAAGTGGCCAAACTCCTGTGGCTTCTGCGTCGTTCACCCCACTTAAGCCATCTTACAGACTTCGCTCTGAGCCCCGTAGTTCTGTCCACGGAGCGTGACACGAGGCCAGACCTGCTCTCCCCGGGCCCACGCAGCGGGACGGGGGGGTGAGACAGAGCTGTTGCTCTCCGGCTGACCCTCTCACGACGCTGGGTGTGTGAGGCCAGCTCTCGAATTCCGGGAGATGTGAGCAGCCGTAACGAAGCTAACATTTTCGTTATTGGTGGGAGAATGTGTTTTGTTGTTACATTGTACTGATGTGAGTTTCATAAAGCGGTCAGAATAATGTCAGTTGCCTAGCCAAGTCACCAGAACCTCGTTTGCCACCGTTCTCACCCTGCACCGAGACCTCGGCACCGTTCGCGTGCTGCCGTGCCGCAGTCCAGCGTGTTCGTGGTCACGATCTTTTCTCACTCACCGTAAGGAAATATTTTTTGGATGAAGTTGAATCCTTCATTCTTCTGGCTAAGACGCTAAATTTAAATAGTTGGAATAATTTTAGACTGTATAATTTTCCATAGTGTCAGGAGTTCTCAGCCTACTTAGAAGTATCCCAGAGTTGAGAAATCCCTGAATTCCTGGCAAGTGTTGAGTAAGTCAGCGTAACCACCAGGAGAAGAGAGAGCCACTGGGCACACTGTTCCTTGGCTTCACGGGCGCGTGGCACAGAGGGAGCGCGCGGGTAGCAGGGGCGTGCGATGAAGTTAACTTCCTTGGCCGCTGGCTCCTCTGTTCCCACCTGTGCTCCTAGACCGAGGCTGCCTCGGGGCAGAGGGGGGACACAGGCAGGGAGACGTCGTAGCGTGGGGTACAGGAGGCTAAGTGAGATGATGGCGTTTTTAAGCTCCAGGCTGGGATGTGCCCCAGTCTGCCCTGCCTCAGCGTCGGAAGCACAGATGGGAATTTCAGCTCATCCGAATGCAGATGAGCTGAGCACAGAAAAAATGTCCGTGTAGCAGCGAGCCCGGGCTGGGTGGGCTTTTCGTGGCGCGTCACTTCAGAACGGTGGAGAATCCTTGGCTGCGGCTGATTAACTGGAGAGAGTTTAAAATCTCACATAATTGTAAACCCTTTCGTGCCTAGGAAAAAAGTGCCGCCCTTGAGGTAGATAGATCGCCAGAGGATCCTGTTTAACCCGAGGTATGTAACAAGTCAGTTTCAAAGTCAAGTTGTAAGCCAGACGTTGGAAACAGTTCTCACCAGTGGGGAGGTTTCTGTTCTCCCCATTTTAATAAATAGAGTTGAGCAAGAAAATCTAGAACAGCTGCTGGGAATCCAGGACTGACCTCCACGGCCAGAGCGTGTTGGGCGAATGACCCGTGAAGAGTCCTCCAGGCCCAGGGCTGCGCATGGAGACGGGTCGGAGCCGCAGGCTCCCGGTGGAGGGGGCAGCAGCGCAGGGCGCCCCTCAGAGCAGAGCGCGGTCCGAGTGGGGCCTGCTGCCGTGGGTGGGGCGGGCAGCAGGTGCAGGGAGGCAGGGAGAAAGCAAAGACTCGATCAGAATAAAGGTTATTTCCAGACGAACGTCAGGGATTCGACCCAGCTGGAGGGAACGAAGACTGACCAAAATTGGCAAAAACGTGAATTAAATGAAGGCAGAGCAACTGTTCTGAAGCACACAGAACGTTTTGAATCCGTCTGGAGCATAACTAGCAGTCAGTTTTTAAAAAGTCCTCACCCGAGGGCATGTTTATTGATTTGAGAGAGAGAGAGAGAGAGGGAAGAGCAACATCCGCTGGTTGCCCCTGTACGCACCCCGACTGGAGAGCGAACCCGCACCCTGGGTGCGCACCCCGCCGGCCAGGAATCCAACCAACAGCCTTGCGGTGCCTGGGGTGATGCTCCAACCAGCTGGGCTCCCTGGCCAGGCTGGTCATTTGTTTATAAATATTGCAAGTCTTTAAGTTTCTCTGAGGCTAAGTGTGCTTTTCATGGGTATTAACACCAGCAGTGCTATATAGTAGGAGCCCTTAGTCTTTAACAAAACAAGGTACTATGTCCAACTGATTTATTAGAACTTGAACAAGTGAAATTTTACTTCTAACAAAGTATAGAACTACATGCTCCATATTCAAATTAAGAAGCTATTTGTAGCCCTGGCTGGTGTAGCTCAGTGGGTTGAGCGTGGGCCTATGAACCAAGGGATCCTGGTTCGATTCCCAGTCAGGGCACATGCCTGGGTTGCAGGCCAGTTCCCGGCAGGGGGTGCATGAGAGGCAACCATACATTGGTGTTT
The DNA here is from genome assembly GCA_004027475.1 of Anoura caudifer. Taxonomy (NCBI): domain Eukaryota; kingdom Metazoa; phylum Chordata; class Mammalia; order Chiroptera; family Phyllostomidae; genus Anoura; species Anoura caudifer. The sequence goes on from PVKU01004041.1 coordinate 143,390, forward strand.
CTCTCCCTCTCTCTTTCCCTTCCCCTGTAAAGATAATAAAATGTTTTAAAAAAAAAAGAAGCAGCTATTTGTAATAATTAAGACTGCCTTGCCTCCTCACTGTAATTTTCTAATTTTAACACATATTTTGTGCTTATTTACCTCGTTTTCTTTCAAGGCATCAGGGCTCTGGATCTCGGTGCCCTGGCAGTTCGGTGACGTCCTTACCATCGGCTCCCTCACCAGATGCACGGGCACAGAGGACCCCGCCCACCGCGCTGGCCGCAGCCGGCTGACCAGAGAAGGCCCGCCCACTGCTGCTGGTCTTCTTTGTTCTTAGTAGGCGTTGAGTTTGAATTCGTTTTCATGAAATGTTCCGTTTCTGAGATTTTAGGTAGAAGCCCAAAAGCAAGTCAATCAACTCACGTACGTGATGCCCGTCTTACAGCATCCCCTTGGGCAAACGTTTAATAAAAAGTTAGATTATTTTCAGAATTACGGTTTCTGACACTTGCCCCGTTCAAAGCTGTGTTTCTGAGAGTGCAGAGCACGTATTGTTATACTTCATGCAAATTAAACTGTTTATTTTGGAAGATTTTCTTTTGAGTTCTTACGTTCTTCCTCTGCCTTTACCTGGGTTCTTCCCACTCGTTTTGTGTCTTAAGTCTTTTTTTATGTTGTCACACCTTCGCCTCACGTTACTTTTACCCTGACACGTTCCCGAGAGCAGCGGGACAGGAAGGGACCTCACAATGGTGTTGGGACCCAGTCCTGGGTCTCAGGCGGCCGGTAGGACCGTCCACGACGGCGGTGCCTGTACGGTCGGCCACCTGAAGGGCAGCGCGCAGACCTGCTCTGTGGTCCCTTACAGCTGGCCGGCCCCTCGCCGTCGCTCGCTGCTCTGCCTGTCGGGTACCTGCTGGCCCCGGGAAGGGTTTCTGTTGGTGACTGTGGGCGTCTCTGGAGGCACCCCATGGGCCCTGCGCTCCCAGGGAAGGACGCCCCCAGCCTGTCCGAGCGGGTGCTGTGCTTTGGAGGGGGAGGCTCTCGGTTCTGCAGGCACGGACATTAAAACCCTCTTGTGCCCGTCCGCCTTCCGCTCTGCTCCGCCGGCGTGGGGTGCCCGTCCTCTGAAGGCGCCTCACCGTGGAGTCCGGTCGAAGCGGCCCGACTCCGCCTGCCGCGTTTCCGGGCATCACGGGCGTTCTCAGGGGCGGCAGCCGCGGGGCGCACCCCCGTGCGTGACGTCCGTCTTTATCGTTCCCGGGTAGTCGGGGGTGAGTCCGTGCTCGCGTTCCCACGACGCGTTGTGACCGCAGCTGTATCCGCGGGTCCAAGTCGCCCCCTCGGTCGGGGCCGGCCGGGGCCTGCGCGTGCCGTCCACGCGTGCCGTCTGAGTGGGCAGCCTCCAAGCCTCTCACGGATCCGGGGGTGTGTCTGTAGAGGAAACACCAACATCAAACTCACGTGTTCCCGCTGGTCACCGTGGAACAACGTTCGGTTTCTGGCTGAATGTCTGCTCGCTTTTTCAACGCCCTTCACCCTGGCATCGCTCACGGGCTGGACGGCGCGGGGGCCCCGCGTGGCCGTCGCTCGTCCCCCCCTCATTGCTGTCTCCTCATGTGGCGCCCCCCCCCCCCGTGCCCCCGTCCGTCGGTGTCGGGCTGTGACCCCGGGCACCCTGCGTGCGCTGTCCGGACGGAGCTGACGCCCAGGGAACGTGCACAGGGGGTGGGCGCTTACTGTGTGTCTGCTTGAAAAACTCGTCGCTGCAGGAGAGTCCTGTTTTTTTAGTGGCTCCGGTCGCTGTCCCCCCAGGAGAGAAGAGAAGGGAGTAATAGGGCAAACTGAGATCGTCCGTCCTTCACGGTGGCAGCCGGTCAGTGCGGGCAGAGCGCCTGCGGACACGGCAGTCACAGCAGAGAGACGGAGGCGGCGGGCGGGCGGCACTGGGTTTGTGGGGTCACCTGCCCAGGGTGATTCGGGCGCTTGCCTGAGCCAGACACGGCCGGTGGTCAGCACTTCACACAGACGAGCTCGTGACACCCTGACGATGACGCTGCTGTCGTCGCCCTGGTTCGCAGCCGAGGGTGCAGCACATGTGAGACTTTGCAGCCGCCCCTGAAACGCTGGAGTGGTCCTCAGTGTCTCTGTTTCCCAGAGAACGGGGCCCGGGAGTCCGAGACCGCCCCGCCCGGCCCCACGTGCAGGCTAACGGCCGGTGAACAGGACGAGGAAACACCAGCCCCGCTGTTCCGACCGCTGGCCGCCGCCCCGGGCCCTGTCACTCACTCTGCGCTGCGGGGCCGTGCTGCCTCGGTCCCCACGCCCCGTGGCCACAGGAGAGGAGGTGGAGTGTACTGAACACTCCTGAGCCGTGGTGCCTGCCCCCCACGTCCCCATCTCCCGAGCCACAGCCGCCTCCCGTCCGGGCAGTGAGGGTCCAGGCCAGCCGCCAGCCGGCACCTTGGGCGGCCCCTGTGTCTCAGAACGAGTCCCCTTCCGGCCACGCTGCCCTCACGGCCAGGCTCCGCTGACCCGGGCTCTGTCCAGCCGAACTCGGGCCGACGCCAAAGCCGACCGTGCGCCCCGGCCGTGCCTTCCGCCTCCCCCAGGAGGCACATGAGTGCTCTTTGCAGGCAGCCCGGTGGCCCTGGCAGGAGGGTGTCAGGGCCCGTGGGCCGAGGGAGAGACGTCGGCCCCCGCAGTCCGGCCCCCACGTTCACGGCGAGGGGTCTGCGAGGTGGTGGTTCCCTGGTTGGCGTTTCTGCGCGGCCTCGAATCTCCTGCCAGCGCACCAGATGAGGCTGCGTTTTAGCTTCGTCTTGGCTCCAGCTGCTGTAACCAAGTGCCGCAGGCGGTGGCTCGAACCCCACAGGTGTCAGCGTCACACGGTCGGGAGCTGGACGTCCAGCAGGCCGCAGGTCCGAAACAGACCTCAGACCGTCCCCGCCCAGAGCTCCTCTCCCGCGTGCTGTGCTTTCCTGTTGGCGCCGCAGCTGCCCCACTACCACCCAGCTCGCCCGCCCCTCGTCCTGCCGGCCGCAGGCTCTCGGCTCTTCTCTGTAAGGTCTCTCCCGACCGGACCGCCCCGTCAGGGTCCCTCCGCCTCGAATCCCTGCCTCCCGCCTCCTCCCCTCTTCACTCCAGTCCCCACACAAATGCCCACGGAGCCTCCTAAATTGCGAGTCCATCATTTCCTGCTCAGTAGTGATGATGACCCTCCTGTCACTCAAGGTAACCAACTCCAGCAACCTTCAACGGACACTCAAGGACCTTCAAAACGTGGCTCCAGCGCACCTCTGGGCAAATCACTTTCCAAGCCAAAGCCATCCACTTACCCATTTTTCCCTGAATGTTACAAAGATCTCCGGGAACGGAATCCCCAGCAGGTCTTTATTTTTATGAGGTTGTCCTCCCTCCCTCCCATGCCCCAGGGCAGGCCCCCTTTTCCTCCCAGGATGCGGTTGCCTCTCTCGCACAGTGCAGTGGTCTGGGGTGTGTATCTCTGAGTTTAGAGACTTCTCACGGCCCAAGGGGGTGCCCACCCGTGCCTCCCCGCCTCAGCTGCTGAGCCGGGGGGGGGGGGACCTGAACTGGGTGTGCAGCCAGTCAGCAGAACTCACTACCGAAAGAGCTGCAAAAGTGACTTGAACAGTAATTTGTAAAATTACTTTTCACAAAAACTAAGTTGGAAAGTAACCGAACTCAAATGTTTTAGGTGAACTTAGTGAATGAGAAGTGATTGGGCATGCTATGGCGTCACCTACGGAAGCAGCGGGGTCCTGAGCATCGTGACCGACCCACACGGCGCGGAGGTCTCGGAGGAGGCCTGCAGGGAGTCCTGTGCGGCCCCCTTCCCTTGCAAGTTAGCAGTCAGTCTCCCCGGGTCTGCGTGAGTCTCGCTCCGCGGCCGCCCACGGTGGAAGCTGCGTGGTCACGCGTTGGCTTGAAGGGAACCGAGTGTTACCTGGAGCTCAGAGTCACGCTCGAAGATCACGTGAGACAGACGTGCCTGCGAAATGGAAATACAGGAAAAGGGATTCGATCGGGAAGCAACGGTTTAAAAGCGAGAGCGAGGCCTTGAGTGTGACGCCAGGTCCCGCAGATGCCGATTGTGAAAAAGCCAAGAGCCGCCATCCCGGCGAAGCGACAGGTGCTGGGAGGAGAATTAACTGTGACGGTGAATCGCGTTCTGCAGGACAACTGAACGCGAGGTAAGACTTTAGAAAACCCGCCCCATGAATTTGGCGGGGGAATCGCGGCTCAGCAAGGCCTGCCCTTTCAAGGGCCCTGGAGCCGAAGCAGCGTGGGCCTGAGGGAAGCAGCCGCTGGTGAGGGGGGTGGCGTTTCCTCTGTGGCCCAGAAACAAGGGGGCCGAGTTCGCACCGGAAAGTCACAGCGTCCCCAAGAGACCCAGAGAGACACACGGCAACATCGCAGTGATTGGGCAGCTCTGTCCCTCCGCCACCCTCGGGCCTCCCAAACCCGGGGGCTTGAACGTCCACTCACATGGTCACACGCACAAGCCGGGGATGCAGAGGATGTGTAAAGGGGGGCGCTGCCCAGCGTGCAGAGCCGAGGGCCACCCTGCCCAGCCCGGCACAAAGGGGGCTGCGAGGCAGACGGCTTCCGGCCGCACCCCTCACCGGTTTGCCTCTCCCTCGGCCTTTCCCGGGTGGTGCCAGGGTGTCAGCGGGCGTCACACAGATGCTGGGTCCATGGTCCATGGGTCTGGAAACCCAGTCCAGTAGGTTCCCTCATCACACGACTTACCAGAACTCTGAGCGTCTGTTTTGAAACCTCCGGGAGGGAAAACGTCTGTGATTTCTTCCGAACACATCCCACCCGGGGAGCTGCTGCCCCAGAGCCACGAGGGGGCGCCGTCCCGCAGGGTAGCCCACAAAGGCCTTCCCTCCAAAGGGGTCGGGGAGTCCCAACCTGGTGAATCCACCCCCCAGTGAGTTTACCGGCTGTGGTGATGGTGAGTGATCTCCAGGGGCAGGGCCCCCACCCCTCCCCCCTCAGCATCAGCAGAGGGTGGGGCGCTCTCTGCAAGATGTCCAAGTCCTTGCCCCTCCCGTTCACCAGTCACTTTGTCACCAGGCACGGAAGGGGCAGGGGCACCGCGTCTCTGTCCTCCACGCTCACCTGCACAGGTGAGGCGATGACTGGGGGTGAGCGGCCCAACAAATTTGTCACCCAGAAAGCAGGTAGGGGGGTGACACCCAGGGCCCTGGTGCTCCTTGGGGGGCATAGGCAGCCTTCCCTGAGCAATGGGGGGGGGGGGGGGGCTCGTCATCTCGGCCTCCTCCCTCAGAGAAGGAGGCACTGTCGGGGGCCGGGGCACAGGCCACCCAGGGTGGACACCGAGCTGCGCGGGAACAAGGGTTAAGGCGGAACACCTCCATCAGGTGAGTTCCGCCCAGTTTCGAGTGTTCGTGGGACAGGCACTTAAAGCTGAGAGTACCCTCCTCTGTGCGGGGACCTGACGTGGAGGCGGTGACGGTGTCCTCTGTCAGCCGGTCGGTCTGGGGACTGACCGCTCTTGCACCCCAAGGGGATCTGTCCTCTGCGGAGACCTGCTCTCAGCTCAGCCTTTGCCTCATGCAGGTGGGGGCCAGGACTCCCCCAGCGTGTGGGGGGGGACCCTAAAAGGTGCAACACCGCAAAAGCAGGTTCTTCTGGGTGAGGTGCAAGGGTCCTGCTGCCCAGTCTCGAAGGCCGGACAGTGTGAGCGGGGGTGGGGGTTGATGCTCATTTCGGGGAGGGGCAGCAGCCCTGGCCACACAGGAGCAGGTGGGACCCAGGGACCAGGCCCTGCCTCAGCCGCAGCAAAGCTGGCTGAACATGGCAGCCCAGAGGACACAGGGGGGCTCTGTCACCCCTGGAGAGGGCAGGACTGAGAGAGCAGGGCCAGGCACTGTGACCATCTAGCCAGAGGCCACGGAAGAGGAGACCTGACGTGGCAGCCTGGCCAGGTGACGGGGGTGAGCAGGATGCGGGGGACCCTCCCCCCAAAATCCTCAGAGGAGCCTGGGAGGGGCCCATGCCGAGCTGCCTGCAGGCACCCAGGACAGGACACCCGCCCGGGACTAGTGACCCGCCCTGGGGTGAGTGGAGAGTGTGGGGTCAGTTGCCTTCCGTGGCCTTGGATGTCACTCTTCCGCAAACCAGGGCAGACGTTGGTGGTGGCAGCGGCAACCCCTCCCTCTGGGAGTGTCCTTTAGGAACCACGGCCCCCTCTCACCCCCTCGCTGACCTCCACTCACGGAGCAGCGGCATCGCACAGAGAGGAGCCTGAGGGTCAGAGGGACAGGGACGGCCTTGGGCGGGCCCGGCTCCGGGAGGCTGTCCAGGGCTGGAGCCCAGGGCCCTGGGCCCTGGTGCGGGTCTCCTGTCCCCCACGACACTCTCTCTGGGAAGAGGAGGCCCCCGTGAGCCAGGGGGAGTCTGGCCCTCCCTGCGCACCCCCCAGCCCCTCTCTGGGCCACCTCCCCCACCACTGCGGGGCAGATGGGCAGGTGGCCCCACAGGCCAGGCCTCAGCGCACCCCGGAGGCCCTGGCTCATCTGCCCTGTCTCTTGCCAAGGGTGGGGGTGAGGGACAGGGGGGGAGCGGACACCAACTGAGAACGTAAAAGCCCACCACCGAGAGGCCGAAAGCTTTTCCGTTTGAATCCATGACAAGTCTCTAAAAGATGGGGTGGTGCCTAATCAGACATCACTCGATGTCACACTAATGGAGATGACCTCATGTCACAATCAGACCCGCTCCGCGCCTTGGAGACAGTCGGGATGCTGGGCTGTTCTCCCTGCCCACCACGCTGGCAGCCCCAGGCTTCACGCTGACCACCTCTGTCCACCTCGGCGGCCCTTGGGAGGGACAGAGCCCAGAGCCCAGGGACAAGCTGCAGCCTGTGCAGCCGGTGTCCCCACCGGTGAGCGTGTGCAGTGGGCCCTGCACGCTGAGCAGGTGCGTCGGGCAGAGACCCCAGGGACCCTCCGTGCCAGGGTGCTGGCTCCCTCACAAAACACGTGATAGGCGTCTGGGCCGCCACCGATGGGGGGATGCCCACACTCAGTCACACACACTCGCACAATCACATACAATCACACGCACAGCCTCACACATTCTCACACACACAGTGACACACCCACACTCACGCTCCAACACACACACAGTCACACATGCTCACACACACACAGAAGACACGCAATCACACACTCACAAACCACAACTCACAGCCATGTACTCACACACACATAAGGACACACAATCCACGCGGTCCCTGGATGCTTCTCGGACATGAACGCTGGTGTCCAGCTCTGAGCTTACACCTGCGCCCCCGTGAGCCGGGCCTCCAGACCCCGGTGTCCCTCTCCCATGCCGGCGTGACTTGTCACAGAAGAGGGAAGAGAAAGTGCCACAACAGGAGGGGCGAGTCTGTGGGAGGGAAGGGGTGGTCCGAATTCAGTATTCTGCAGAGGCGGCAGCCGGGGTGGCGAGCCTGCGCCCCTTGGTATTCACCCACAGGAGCTGAAAACTCGCATCCAGCCCAGGCCTGCACGTGGAAGCTTCTAGCAGCTTTGTTCACAATCTCCAATGTGACCAGGACTCTCAAACTGTGCGACGATCCAGCGGGGGCACCGAACAGAGTAACGTGACAGTTTTGTGCGGGAAGGCGTTCCGCAGTCGCTCGAAGTTACAACAGCAAACTCGTCCGCAACCCAGAGGTGGCGGACGGAGCCGATACTCGGTTCTTCAAAACCCTTTGAGGAGCTACACCAACAACGCGCTGGAAGACACCATTCTTAAGCCACGTGATGTCTTACCTTGCAGACCGCACTCAGCTGACGGGAGGCCCCGTTCCGAGGGCGAGCGCCCGGGGGTAGCAGGGACAGAGCTGCGCTTGGGGCCAGCCCTGGAACCTCGGCGGTCTCTGCTGCGCCGTTCTCCTGGCCCGACCCGGGTTCGAGGCTGGGGGACAGGCCCCGCCCCTCGTTGCGAGCTTCCAGAAGAGCAGGTGGGACCGGAAATGCTGTTTTCGGCCACATCTGGAACGTGAAACCCGCCACTCGCCACTGCAGGAACAGGCGAGACAGAAAGTACTTCCCCGCCGAACCGTTGAGGCAGAGGAGGGCCGGAACGTGGCGCTGCTCTGCGCTGATGCGCGCCGGCCGCTTTTAGAGAACGCGCGCTCCCCGTCCGGGGCGGGGGACTACGGACCTACCGACCGACGGACGCAGGGTGGAGCCGGAAGGACCCCCGCTCTGCCTCTGGGGACCGGGAGCCGGGAGGCAGCCCCGAAGGTGCGGCCAGCCCTGGGCGGCTGTGGTCCACTGGCCACCGCCCTGCGCCCCCCTCCCCCCCCACCACGCTCTGCGTCAGGGTTTGTGTGGGGCAGCGAACCGAACCAACCGTCTTGGCTGAAAATATTTGCAACCAAGTAGGTATTTCCCCTCAACATCGGAGCCTTCAACCCACTTTTGGTCTGTAATTGCCTGCATCCCACCCCCCCGCCCCGCCCCCGAGTGGTTTTCACTTAGTTGGAAAATGTCAGTTAAAATTTACACCCTTACTATACTGAAAAGATGTAAAAAATAGAAATGGCGTTCTTTTCAGACGCTGTCACCCCCCTCTCTCTCGCATATGGCTTCCAGTAAGAGTCTTTTTCCCTTTTTACTTCACAGCTGATTTGGCTTGGGAGCCTCGCAAAACCTGGGCTCCTGCCTGCAACTAAGAATATAAAGGCCGCGCGCAGACGCGCCGCAGCACGTGAAAGCCTGCGGTGCGGGCCGTCCTCAGCGCGCACCTCGGCCTGGGAGCGGGGGCCGCGTCCCCGCACCTTGCTGTGCCCGAGTGCGTGGGAGGGCGCCTTTCGTCTGCATCACCCGGCTGCTTGGACGGGACAGGTGTCGCCGGCGTGGACACCGTGATGTCAACTGCATGTGAGTTTCCGCTGATGAAGATGAAAATGCTTCCCCAGACGAGGTGGGCGGGGCAGAGGGTGCGACGAGGTCCCGACTTTATCCTTGGCTGTTACACTGTGTTAGCACGATCATTTCAGTCCAAAACACGTCATAGTATGGTTTTGTATCTCTCTCTCTCTGTCTAATCTTTCACCGAGGCCTAAATTACCCGACATTGTACAAATGGAGAAATACCGTTTGCCTTAGTTCAAGGTTCCATCCACAGCCAGACACTTAATCGGCCGGGAGTAAAATCTGGGGAAAGGAAAATGATCTAATGAGCTATGATGTTCTATGGTGGGAGGTTACCTAACATGCTGCTTTGCTCTCGGGCTAAAAACCCAAGTTAACGGTGGCGCCGTTGATGAGTTTGAGACCCACCGGCTATACCTCAGAGACCCACCCGAGGCCCTCCGCCCAGACGTCCGGCAGCCGGGGGAAACGCCAGCACGATTTCTCAACAGAGTGTTAGCACACAGCAAGGCAGGCCTGGGGGAGCCCACATGAGCTAAGTGACCCCTGCTGTCCCCCGCCCGAAGGTCTCCAGGGGCTTCTACACCCGTGCCGGTGGCAGGGCCAGCCCTTCCTGCTGAGGCGGACCTCCAGGGCTCAGCCCCTGCTCAGCTCGTGGGGTCTGACCTGACCTTCACCAACAGTGGACACCGGGCTGGCTCAGATGCCAGCCCACGCCCCAGCCGGAAGCTCTTAGTAAAGAGACCTCGTGTCACACCCTGGTGTTCACACCCCACACCCTTGCAGTCCCCTCCCCATGGCACCAGGGCTGGGCTTTGGGACCCATCCTGGAGGCATGTCACCTTCCAGATGAGTTTATGAAGTGACTTCTGCTTTTGCTCGGACATTCTCTCTGCCTCTCTCTGGGGCAGGGGGCAGGGAGGGGGGTGGCGCCTGCCTTGCTGTGCGCGTCCCGAGGAGGGAGACCCACGCGTGAAGGAGAGGGAACCCTCTGGGCAGCAGCCCCGGAGGAGCAGAGGCCCGGCCCCAGCCTCCAGGTGGCAGACCCTGAGCCCTTCTCGCCCCCTGACCCTGGAGAGGTGATACAGGTCGCCATCTGCAACTGCTTACTTCCGGGGGGGGGGGGGGGCCTTTGTTATGCAGCAACCTGGAACTCACGCCCACCTAAGGCCCTGTTTTAAATCCCCCTCTCGGGGAGCCTGTGGAGTTTGCAATGCATGCCAGGGTTTCACAGCCTGCCGAGGGGGTCCCTGCGGCGATAGGCTGGGGTGGGAACCATCAGTAGCTGTAGCGGAGAGAGTGAAGTGGCTGCTGGGCATAAAGTACTCACAGGGTCACTGACGCAGAACTTGCTTCCGGAAGGTTCTCACGGGCATCGTGGGGTACACGCCAGGGCTTGACAGACTCGGCCAGAAAACCTTCCTAGTCAAGACATTTTTTAAAAAATATATTTTATTGATGATGCTATTACAGTTGTCCCATTTCCCCCCTTCACTCCCCTCCACCCTGCACACCCCCTCCCACCTGCATTTCCCCCCCTTAGTTCATGTCCATGGGTCGTACATATAAGTCCTTTGGCTTCTCCATTTCCCAAACTATTTTTAACCTCCCCTGTCTATTTTCTACCCACCATTTGTGCTTCTTATTTCCTGTACCTTTTCCCTCCCCTCCCCCTCCCACTGCACCACTGCTAACCCCCCATGTGATCTCCATTTCTGTGGTTCTGTTCCTGTTCCAGTTGTTTGCTCTGTTTTTGTTTTTCTTTTCTTTTAGGTTCATTTGTTGGCAGTTGTGGGTTTGTCGTCATTTTATTCATATTTTTGATCTTCTTTTTCGTAGATAAGTCCCTTTAACATTTCATATAATAAGGGCTTGGGGATGATGAACTCCTTTAACTTGACCTTATCTGAGAAGCACTTTATCTGCCCTTCCATTCTAAATGACAGCTTTGCTGGAGAGAGCAATCTTGGATGTAGGTCCTTGCCTTTCATGCCTAGTCAAGACATTTTTAAATCGGATGGACGCAACCAGTTTGGATTAAATTTAAATTTGAGATTTCTCGCTCCTTCAAATATTTCACTTGGGGGATTAAAGTTCCAGCTGACATTTTTGTGAGTGTTTTTTCCCCGGGAGGCCTCGGCGAAACCTGGTAAAATTAGAGCTGTGGGCGCAGCCTTCCCTGGCTGTGGCCGGCAGGGCTTCTGTGGGGCTCCTTCTCGTCTCTTTTTTCTTCTGAGACGTAGGAACTTTGAAGGAATGTGTGAGGTTTTTAAGAACGTTCTTCCAGAACTTCTAAGAAACTTACTTAGAAGAGTCTATTTGTCAAACAAAATGTACAGCATGGGCCCCAGGTGGAAAAGCCTTTGACCCTCGGACCGTGTTCCCAAAGGTCGACGCACGTGGAAAGCACACACTGCCCCGCCCCCCACCGTGTGTGACAGTGACAGGGCAGAGGAGAGGAGCGGACAGGACCTCCGGACCTCCCGGGTTTTCCTTGCTGCCGCAGGGGGGACCCGTAAGAGGTGCCGGCGCTCACCGAGCAGTGTCCCATCACTGTCTCCATGGGTGCGAGGCCGCCTGGCCCAGTGACATGGGTATCTGCCCATTTATTGATGTCTTCTTTCATTTTTTCAGCAACGTTTTGTCATTTTCACTGCACGTCTTTCCTCTCCTTGGTCAGTTCCTAAGTATTTTACTCTCTTAGATGCTGTGGTGAATGGATTGTTTTCTTAGTATCTTTTCAGAGTATTCCTTGTTGGTGCATAAAATGCTCCAGTAGTTTTTAATCTGGGTCTTAACCATTTCATTTAGTTTTCACTTTCGGTAACAACTGCTTGTGATTTTCTTATGTTTTCAATTAGTTCTTTGATTTCCTTAATCATTTTAGTCATCCTTATTTATAGCCTTTATAGTTCTTTGGTTTCTAATCTTTCCCTTCATCATCTCTACCGAGTCTCTCACTGCAATCTCCTTACAGAGGTTTAGGGAAATCGTAAGTTTCAAGTGGACTTTCAGCCACTAACTGTGAGAACTTGGTGTGGGCTGCACTGCGGGACTTCTCTCTCCAGATGAGCTGTGTTTGCAACCGCCAAGCACCCGGGGAGACCGCCGGCCAGGAGCCCATTTTTATGTTAATGTGTCAGCATTAGAATTTCTCCGACTGATCCACTCCTCAGGAAGGCACCTCTAGGGCTCTGAGTTTTCCAGGGAGACATCTTTTCCCTCCTGAGCTCAGGCAGACAGAGCTGAGATCTCGAGGTTGCCAGCTTCCACTGTCCTGCATGCATGTTGGTCTCAGCGCCGACGTCCTGCTTCAGGCGCTTGCCCCAGTTCCGGTCGGGCCGGGGCCCCTGACAAGCTCGGGTCACAGCCTCCCCAGCACTCTCAACACACGTGCACACGCACGTCACTCTGAGTTCTCCCTCCTCAGTCCTGCGCCCTTGCCGTCTCTCGTTGGCATTCCCTAGGCCCTCACACATTTAACACCCCCGTGCCTCACCCAAAGCCCCTTCTCCAGGGAGCCTGACCTGGCCACTGCGTGCCCCTGGTTACTGGCTTCCAGCCTCTGCGCCCAGTTTCTGCAGAAATGGGAGACCACAGGTCTGCCAGCCTCTGAGCATCTGTCCATGGTGTTGGGAACTAAAACGAGATGTGAACGGACTTGCACATTTGTTGTTTGTGGTTAGTGAGACCTTGGTTGCAAAACCAGATGAAGACAGAAAAGAATCGACAGCTCCATTTCTAGTAAAAGATTGGCTAACAGAACTCAACAGTGTTGGCTTGTTCAAGTAGCATTTATCGCAGGCATGCACAGAAAAATCAGTGCAATCTGCTAATATCAACACAGTAAAAATGCTTTTCCAAATTCACCCCCAAGTTAGTTTTAGAATTCTCAAAAAAAAAAAAAAAAAAAAACCCCACCCCACCCTAACCATTGAAGCGCTCCTCCTAAAACTGATACACTATATATTCCAACACTATAGGATTCCAAATCCTAGAGCCACGTAATGCATAGCGGAGAAAGCTGGACCTAGTCTGGTTAAGATCTGGGATGAGAAGACAAGGACACCCCACCGCTCCTTCACCATCGCCTGGGAAGTCCGGTTAACCCTGCAAAGCAGCTCAGAAAAAGAAAAGAAAAGAAAATTGCACAAAAAGTTAAGGAAAAGGGAGGGAAACGGTCTGGGTTTCATTTGACTTCACAATTCATTTTTCTCCACAATGCAATCGTAACCTCTTTGCGGCCAGAGGTCGTGTCTGATGCATTTACTAAAATCCGGGATGGCAACCCAGTTTTAGAGTTGTGTTAGATACTAGCTTACAAGGATAAGAAGTAGTGGGAATGAAATAAGATTCACATGTGGAAACGACTTGCACGTGCCAGAGAGGTAATCTTTCGTGGCATCCTTCATTTCAAAAGGCTGTGTGCTTCTCCCCAGGCGTCCCAGCCTCCTGCCCACGGCCCCGCCCCCTCCCCTCCCGGCCGCCTTCCTCAGGCCCGCCAGCAGGTGGCGCTCGGCCTCCACCGGCCGGACCCCACGGGCAGCCGGCTCGGCTGCGGCAAGTTCCCTCCGAAAGGTGCCGCTCTTCCTCGACGCTGCTGCTCCTCTGGGTCCCCGTCCAAACGCTGCCCACGGTCCCCGGCTCCCGCCCCGGCTGCGCGGCTTCCCCGGGAGAGCCCAGGAGCCCCTGCAGGAAGCCCTCGGTCGGGGCAGCTCCTTCGCCCGTCCGAGCCAACCGCGCGCGCGGGTCACCGAGGCTGGAGGCGACCAGGGCTGGTGTCTGCGCCCCCGCCCGCGGTCCCCGGAGGAAGGACAGAAAAATGGGGCTGGGGGCGGCGGCTGACCCCCGCTCTTCCCGCCCTCGCCCCGCGGGGACCCTGCAAGGCGGCACGGGGTGGGCTGACGTCAGGTGGCCAGACCTCGGGTGTCAGGTCCGGAGGGCGGTCTGCGTCGGGACCACCTGCCCCGTCCAGGTGCAGCCGCCGAACCCGCCCCGCCCCCAGAGCTCCGGTATCCACAACCCCGACGGCCCCGGGGGCTGCACACGTTCGCGGCAGGGCTCACCTGTGGGCGCTGAGGGGGTCCCCAGCCGTCCGGGCCGCCCCCACCCGGTGCCCCTCCCCCCGCTCGCGGGTGATGGATTCCGTGTCGGGGCCGGAAGCGGCGCCGCCGCCGCCGCCGCGGGGGCAGACTCGGCGGGCCGCCCCCCACCCCGCCAACACCTGCGTGGCTGGGCCGCGAGGGTGGCCCCAGGTGAGACGACTGTCCTGCCCTTTCCTCTTCCAGGTCAGTCCGCCTCCCACGGGCCTTCCAGAACCTACCACCCCGACCCTCACACCCCTAGGGGAGTATCCCCCAATTTGACAATATAAATACTCAAGTATTTTTGGATTCTAAAGATGTATCTAGATTAACCACCCATTTTAAAGCAGGGTCTGAATGTTGCCATGTGAGGGCCGCCGCAGCCCCGGCACGTGGGTGTTTCGCTCCACTCCCTCCCTGGGAGTCCGGGAGCGCAGTCAGGGGTGAAGGGCGAGCGCGCAGCCACCTGCGCGGGAAAGCCGGCCAGGCCCAGCCCTGTCCCCGGGCGCTGGGCGGGCCGCGCGGCTGCACACGCTACCGGGAAGCTGCAGAGGCCGAGTGCTCGGGCCCTGCGGCGTCGCCGCTGGGAGCCAAGTGACACCCAGGGGTCTCTTTGCCCTTCCCTTAGATCTTGTGTCACGTTCTGAAATCTACGGACCCTTTTCTCTCGTGCTGAACAAGCAGTTTCCTTTACTCCAGAAGTGTCTGAACACCTACTCAGGCAGACAGCCCTTCCAGACTCCAGGTGTCCTTTGAATCAGCGACTCCTTAGTTTGAAACTCAGCCACAAGGCACAGAACTAATTTTCCCTGACGAGCTAAGAGAAAACTCGGGTGTGTCTAACCTTCCCAGCCCTGAGTTTGTATCAGATAAGTGTCTCTGCACCCAAGCTACGTGCTACGTACAAGGCCGAGAGTGGCCAGAGGGTTGAAGGGCAAGGGGTTAAATAAAAAAGGGGGGTGTCTGAAAAATCATCCAGAATTCAGATATCGACTCCAGACATGTTTTATTATAATCTTGTACAGTCTACATAAATTTGAAGTTGTATTGATTCAGGTTCAGTTTTAACATAGCATAATAAAAATCAAAGCGCTGGTCCTCTGAAATAAAGCAAGCAATCACCATTCAATAAACACACTTGATTTATTCTGTATAAAAGGTCAAGTTTACAACTAAACTTTTATAAAA